>JAWPHD010008871.1:0-110193 GCA_037043455.1 Cyrtodaria siliqua | reverse complement strand
CCGAGTCTCACCAAACGACTTCGTAAAATGGTACTTCATGCCAGGTAGCTCCCTTGCTTGGTACTACATGTAGTAGCTCCCTTGCCTGGTACTACATGTAGTACTAACCTGTAGTTGCTCCCTTGCTTGGTACATCATGTAGTAGCTCCCCTTGCCTGGTACTACATGTAGTAACTTAACCTGTAGTAGCTCCCTTGCTTGGTACCATCATGTAGTAGCTCCTTGCTTGGGTACTACATGTAGGAGCTCCTTGCTGGTACAATGTAGTAGCTCCTTCATGTAAGGTAGCTCCCTTGCTTGGTACTACTTGTAGTACTACATTTAGTAGCTTCCTTGCTTGGTACTACAATTTAGTAGCTCCCTTGCTTGGTACTACATTTAGTAGCTCCCTTGCTTGGTACTACATTTAGTAGCTCCCTTGCTTGGTACTACATTAGTAGCTCCCTTGCTTGGTGACTACATTTAGTAGCTCCCTTGCTTGGTACTACATGTAGTAGCTCCCTTGCTTGGTACTTACATTTAGTAGCTCCCTTGCTTGTACTACATTTAGTAGCTCCTTGCATGGTATTACATATAGTAGCTCCCTTGCGTGCTACTACATGTATTAGCTCCCTTGCCATGGTACTACATGTAGTAGCTCCCTAGCTTGGTACTACAGTTAGTAGCTGCCTTGCTTGCTACTACATGTAGTAGCTTCCTTGCTTGGTATTACATTTAGTAACTCCCCTTGCTTGTACTTACATTTAGTAGCTCCCTTGCTTGGTACTTACATTTAGTAGCTCCCATTGCTTGGTATTACATATAGTAACTCCCTTGCTTGGTACTACATTTAGTAGCTCCTTGCTTGGTACTACATGTAGTAACTCCCTTGCTTGGTACACTACATTTAGTAGCTCCCTTGCTTGGTACTTACATTTAGTAGCAGCCTTGCTTGCTACTACATGTAGTAGCTTCCTTGCTTGGTATTACATTAGTAACTCCCCTTGCTTGGTACTACATTTAGTAGCTCCCTTGCTTGGTAATTACATGTAGTAGCTGCCTTGCTCGGTACTACATGTAGTAGCTTCTTTTGCTTGGTACTACATGTAGTAGCTCCCTTGCTTGGTATTACATGTAGTAGCTGCTTGCTTGGTACTACATGTAGTGATAGCTCCCTTGCTTGGTACTACATTTAGCAGCTGCTTTGCTTGCTACTACATATAGTAGCTTCCTTGCTTGGTATTACACTTAGTAACTCCCTTGCTTGGTACTACATTTAGTAGCTGCCTTGCTTGGTACTACATGCAGTAGCTCCTTGCTTGGTACTACATGCAGTAGCTACCTTGCTTGGTACTACATGCAGTAGCTTCCTTGCTTGGTACTACATGCAGTAGCTTCCTTGCTTGGTATTACATGCAGTAGCTACCTTGCTTGGTACTTACATGCAGTAGCTTCCTTGCTTGGTAATGCTAGTGCTACATGCAGTAGCTTCCTTGCTTGGTACTACATGCAGTAGCTTCCTTCTTGCTTGGTACTACATACAGTAGCTTCCTTCTTGCTTCGTACTACATGCAATAGCTTCCTTGCTTGGTACTACATGCAGTAGCTTCCTTTGCTTGGTACTACATGCAGGTAGCTTCCTTCTTGCTTGGTACTACATACAGTAGCTTCCTTCTTGCTTCGTACTACATGCAATAGCTTCCTTGCTTGGTACTTACGTGCAGTAGCTTCCTTGCTTGGTACTACATGCAGTAGCTACCTTGCTTGGTACTACATGCAGTAGCACCCTTGCTTGGTACTACATGCAGTAGCTACCTTGCTTGGTACTACATGCAGTAGCTCCCTTGCTTGGTACTACATGTAGTAGCTCCCTTGCTTGGTACTGAACATTTAGTAGCTTCCTCGCTTGGTACTACATGCAGTAGCTCCCATCGCTTGGTACTTACATTTAGTAGCTACCCTCGCTTGGTTACTACATGCAGTAGCTACCTTGCTTGGTACTTCATGCAGTAGCTTACTTGCTTGGTACTACATGCAGTAGCTTCGCTTGCTTGGTACTACATTTAGTAGCTCCTTGCTTGGTACTACATGTTAGTAGCTCCCTTGCTTGGTACAGTACATTTAGTATCTCCCTTGCTTTGTTACTACATGCAGTAGCTCCCTTGCTTGGTACTACATGCAGTAGCCTACCTTGCTTGGTACTACATGCTCAGTAAGCTTCCTTGCTTGGTACTATACATGCAGTAGCTTCCTTGCTTGGTACTACATGCAGTAGCTTCCTTCTTGCTTGGTTACTACATGCAGTAGCTTCCTTGCTTGGTACTACATGCAGTAGCTCCCTTGCTTGGTACTACATGCAGTAGCTACCTTGCTTGGTACTACATGCAGTAGCTCCCTTGCTTGGTACTACATGCAGTAGCTTCCTTGCTTGGTACTACATGCAGTAGCTTCCTTCTTGCTTGTATCTCCCTTGCTTGGTACTCACATGTAGTAGCTCCCTTGCTTGGTACTACATGTAGTAGCTCCCCTTGCTTGGTACTACATTTAGTAGCTCCTTGCTTGGTACTACATGTAGTAGCTCCCTTGCTTGGTACTACATTTAGTAGCTCCCTTGCTTGGTACTACATGTAGTAGCTACCTTGCTTGGTACTACATGTAGTAGCTTCCTGGCTTGGTACTACATGCAGTAGCTTCCTTGCTTGGTACTACATGCAGTAGCTTCCTTCTTGCTTGGTACTACATGCAGTAGCTTCTTTGCTTGATACTACATGCAGTAGCTACCTCTTGCTTGGTACTACATGCAGTAGCTCCCTTGCTTGTACTACATGCAGTAGCTACCTTGCTTGGTACTACATGCAGTAGCTCCCCTTGCTGGTACTACATGCAGTAGCTTCCTTGCTTTGGTACTACATGCAGTAGCTTCCTTCTTGCTTGGTACTACATGCAGTAGCTTCCTTCTTGCTTGGTACTACATGCAGTAGCTTCCTTGCTTGGTACTACATGCAGTAGCTTCCTTCTTGCTTGGTACTACATGCAGTAGCTACCTTGCTTGGTACAACATGCAGTAGCTCCCTTGCTTGGTACTACATGTAGTAGCTCCCTTGCTTGGTACTTACTAACTTTAGTAGCGTCCTTGCTTGTAGCTAACATGCAGTAGCTCCCTTGCTTGGTACTACATGCAGTAGCTTCCTTGCTTGGTACTACATGCAGTAGCTCCCTTGCTTGGTACTACATGCAGTAGCTTCCTTGCTTGGTACTACATGTAGTAGCTCCCTTGCTTGGTACTGCATGTAGTAGCTGCCTTGCTTGGTACTACATGTAGTAGCTACCTTGCTTGGTACTACATGTAGTAGCTCCCTTGCTTGGGTAACTACATTTAGTAGCTCCCTTGCTTGGTACTACATTTAGTAGCTCCCTTGCCTTGGTATTACATGTAGTAGCTACCTTTGCTTGGTACTACATTTAGTAAGCTCTCTTGATTGATACTACATGCAGTAGCTTCCCTTGCTGGTACTTCATGTAGTAGCTCTCTTGCTTGGTACTACATGTAGTAGCTCCCTTGCTTGGTACTACATGTAGTAGCTTCCTTGCTTGGTACTTCATGTAGTAGCTCTCTTGCTTGGTACTACATGTAGTAGCTTCCTTGCTTGGTACTTCATGTAGTAGCTCTCTTGCTTGGTACTACATGTAGTAGCTCCCTTGCTTGGTACTACATGTAGTAGCTCCCTTTTTTGGTACTACATGTAGTAGCTCCTTGCTTGGTATTACATGTAGTAGCTCCCTTTCTTGGTACTACATGCAGTAGCTGCCTTGCTTGGTACTACATACAGTAGCTTCCTTGCTTGGTACTACATGCAAGAGCTTCCTTGCTTGGTACTACATGTAGTAGCTCCCTTGCTTGGTACTTACATGTAGTAGCTCCCTTGATTGAGTACTTCATGTGTAGCTCCCTTGCTTGGTACTTCATGTAGTAGCTCCCTTGCTTGGTACTTCATGTAGTAGCTCCCTTGCTTGGTACTACATGTAGTAGCTCCCTTTTTTGGTACTACATTTAGTAGCTGCCTTCCTTTGTACTACATGTAGTAGCTCCCTTGCTTGGTACTACATTTAGTAACTCCCTTGTTTGGTACTACATTTAGTAGCTCTGGGTGGGGTATCATTTCATGTGTCTACGGCGTGGTATTCCAGTTTGGCAGTACTATAAAGTTGAGCATTGAGCTCACTGTTACATGTTGATACCGTTGTGATATCTTGTTAAAATCTTCTTACGACAGCTAGCGGTTTGTTGGTATAGGTCCACGTATCCAGCGAATCACAGAGAACTCTATATAGGCACCTGCGATAAGTATTGTTTGTTTGTATAAAGTGTTTACGTCATTTTCAACACATGTAAGGTTATATATGACGGTCGATGTTTTGTGGTGGAGGCAGACCACCCACTTTTCCTTGGTATAACCAGTACTGTACACCTCCTGCCATTCGTAAGAATCGACAAGTCCTCACTTACAAGTCCCAAGTCGAACTCCATATGGGATTCGAATCCGCAGCGGTGAGAGGCGAAGGTTTACAACGCAACGTCGTTAACCATTCGGCCACGGAGACGCTGCCTGCGATAAGGACTTAAAAACAAAGTTCTTCAAATTGCGATACACTTGTCAAAACTGAAGGAAATAATATTTTGACGGTGAGTATACAAACAATTATTGAAATGGTCGCAGGTGGCTCGAGGCGCACTCAACACTCCTGAGTTAATTTGAAAATTTGCTCTCATTCTCCCTAAAACGATGAGCTGAATGTGTATCATTATTTGGTCCTAAAGTTTACTTATAGAAACACGATCCGGGTAAGATTTGGTACGTTTTTTTCATTTCACAGGGCAAATGTTTGAATACCTGACTATTGAACATTTTTGGAATTCCTAAATTGCATTTTGATATACCTGTTCAGGGGTATTTTGCTTTAAATTGATTTAATTAATTTTATAATGACTCATCTTTTCCCTTTGACTTCCAACAACGCGTTGCTCAGACTGTTTTGTTGATAACGTTTAGGTTTTAATTAAAATACTGAAATAAAATTGATTGAATATCTCTTTTTTGATATTTAATACAATTATACCGGCGCAATATAAAATTTTAATTTATCGCTCAATTTCGCAACTCGATAAAACACATTATCACATAATTAATCGACTGTTTCATTAATCTATCAATTATGAAATGAATTTGTGATTTTTAATAAAAAAATGATATGAAACATGAAACAGAACAAACAAACAAAAAACAAAACAAAACAAAAACAAACCACGTGTAAAACGTGAAATACGCTATAACTAAAAAACACAGAATAAAAGTGTTTAATTTCGAATAAACTTCACACGCATTGCACGCACTTCACGCACGCGATTGCACGCATCCGGTATGTCTCAATAAAACATGGCCATTTCGCTGTTTGAAGTTCGCTGACGATAGTTGTCTCTGTTGCACGTTTTTTTATAATTATCATGATTTTGCACACCTGTTTTTCTATCATTATCATTCTGTTGAACTTTTTGTTTTGTTTATCGTTATCATTCTGTTGCACGTTTTTTTTGGTAATCATTATCAATTTCCCAAGGCATAGTATTGCTGATACTGTAGCGACGGAAAAAAGTGTAAATATAGTAAAAGTTAGGACTTTATTCACTAACGGCAGTCTACTAACGGCATTTAAAACCGCGTAAACGCCGACGACATGCGAATCAATTCTCAGTTAATAATACTCGTATATTTTCAAAACAGGCCTAGCCGTTTCGTCCTATTTTGGGAAAACCGGACATCCTAATATGTTTAATAATTCATTCAAACTCTAACGAAGAATACAATGTTTATCAAACTATCCATCTCCATCAAATGTTAAATTGTTCAACATGTTTTGGTATATATTTTCAACATCACACCTGTGTAAACGTATCCTTTCTGAACGAATACTGATAGTAAACATGAGTCACTTCAAATATCTCACAATATTTTATCCCCGAAATTGTAAAAGAAATTGAATATATACTTAAAGATTTTTTGAGTAATTTTAGACAATATATACTTTCTATTTACAATATAATCTTTTTTATTTATAAAGGAAATGTAGGCGTATACGAGTATATAATTATAAGCAAGCGTTATTAGTGAGATTTCTGAAAAACTGGAAAATGGTGACAGAAATATCAATGCTAAACGAAGAAGATACGGTCATTTGAAGGTTCTTCTAAAACGGATATGGAAGGCGCCATTTTGAGTACCTCTTTAAAAGCACACACATCCGCCCAGAGCATGCATTTGAAGCTGATTCCCTGCCGTTCCGGCAGCAAGTCTTATATGGTTTTCATAATTGCACATGGTAAGGTAGAATGAACAGTTTCTTTGAGTTTTTCGCTTTGATAATGCAATCTTATAATTACACATGGTAGCAGTGAACAGTTTATTTGTGTAATGATGCACACGCTAAAGCACGCGTGCGCATCCCTTACATGTGGAAAATTGTATTTATATGCTGATGTGTACTTCTAGCATGTCGTGCTACAAAGGTGAATATGTAATCAGTATGTAAGTTAACGCGTGTCAAGTATTTGACCAGAACGAAGCGATGTCGTCCACCTTGATTCAAACTGTTTGGCTGGAAGAGTTCTACCCAGATAGCATGCTATTTTTTCTCGGCAACTAGTTTACGCTTGCGTAAAACCTTGCTTGTTATATCTTAGATACAATTAATGGGAACAATGAGCCACGAAAAAGAAACTATACATGCAACACGTTCAGATGGTTGGTTGGTTGGTTGGTTGGTTGGTTGGTTGGTTGCTTGATTGATTGATTGATTGATTGATTGATTGATTGATTGATTGATTGTGATTGATTGATTGATTGATTGATTGATTGATTGATTGATTGATTGATTGATTGATTGATTGATTGGATCTTTAATATGGAGGAAATAAAGGTATATTTATACAATCAAACATGTCAATATTGTCGACTTGGATGTGCCCTACTGAATCGGCATCCGTGGCCGGAATAGTAAACGCTGCCTCCAAAACGTTCTCGCCTCTCACTGCTGCGGATTTGAATATCCCTGCTGTAGGAGCTCGTCTTCATGTCTTGTCAAGTGAGAAAGTGCCGATTCTTACGGATAGCCAATCTCCACGCAGAGTTATAGTTCCTTGCACTCACATATATCTCTGCTAATTACTAAATTACAAGATTTTGTTAAAACCTGTTAAATTGGAATATGTTTGCCTGAAACTTATTTATTTATTGTGTAAATATAATTTTCAGAATATCTGCAAATTAGATGTTGCAAGATTTGAAAAAATGCATGAAAAACAATTTAGTTTTAATCGGGACTATTTTACTACAAAAATAATACGTACTTAGGTCTCCATAATCGAAACGCATGTGTAAACATTTCAAACCGAAGCTCAATAGCAGAAAATTACTAAAAAAAACAACTCGTAGAAATAAAAATTGAAATTATTTAATATAGGTCTATATTTTATCTTTGCAGATCACGCAGAAGGATTTATTATAAACATCGTCATAACTTTTTCGCCCTACTTCCTTTGACGTTGACAGAGTCAATGAAGAACGAGTGTACTCTGGGTAGAGATTGACGGATAGCTAGAGGTAAACAGTACTGTTTTTACTCAGGTAAAATAAGCCGGTCTTCCTCTACCACAAAAAAAATCGACCGTCATATAATTATGACGTAAAACACCATTCAAACAATTAATACTGAAACCGTAATGGGGCTATACATATTCGTACTACTCACTGTTCCTTCTTAAGTATGCAGGTCAAGTTTATATGCAATAAAAGAAAAAAACCCGGCAGCTTCGATCCACTTCCAACATGATTACATGCCTTATGACATAATATTAACGTTTAATATCCCAAACCGCCAATTAACTTCAGTACAGGGTAATTGTATTCCGTTTGATCAAGAAAAACATTGTTGTCATCTAGACTACTTTTCTTGGAGATTTCCAGGGGCGTAGCGTGACATACTCCTTTACTCCCGGGAGTAACTTGGGAAAAACAAAAATACAAAAATAAAACCCCTAAAAGGTGGTTGAACATGCAATACAAATCAGAGGGGAAGCTGGGTAAGGGCGGAAAATTACCACTTTCTGACAAATATCGCTTATACGAGCCCAAAGATGAAAAAAAAATCGGGAAACCACCTTCTGAGAGAGAGGACACCTCCTACCAGTCCCTCCCACACTCGGGGCTTCCCACCTCGTATTAGGATAGGAGTATGTTGAGAGCATGCAACGCTATGACCCTGATTTCTGTGTATATATATATATATATATGCCAAAAAAATGATATTAAAGACAAGTCTGTTACACTTTTTTATCATGCAGATGTGCACTTTTCTGCCCAATAAAGGGGTGACCTATTAAATTTTGCTTTATTTGCCTATGACCAATAGAGCAAATCAATGCGGAATCCCTCGGCGTTTATTGTACGTAACGTTATCTGACGTCATGCATGTAACGTTGCCTGACGTCATAAAACAAACAAAAAAAACAGGATGGCGGCGTCATCGATGAGCGTAACATTCGGAGAAATAGGTAATAATAGTAATTCTTTTAGAAAATGTTGATAATCTACATGATAAATAGAATATTATGTCAGTGCCTTTTACTATCAAGTTTATTAGGCTCGGCACGAAAACGAAGAATGGCTCGGCAGAGCCTCACCATTCTTTGTTTTCTAAGCCTCGCCTAATAAACTTGATAGTAAAAGGCACTGACATAATATTCTCTATATATCCACCATATATTGATTGTTAACAATTTTACTAACAAAACGCAACATAAATCGTGCAAGGAATACATTAATAAGAAACTCCGATGTACCAAGGTCCATCTTGATTTGATACAGTGATTACATTGAACGAAACTTATACACGATAATTATACCATGGACTCTCGGGCATTGACCGTAAATAAATAATATATATCATATTTTTGAAAACATTTATTCGACGGAATAACATCAATACATGTGCTGCATGTTATTAGAAGGCCAACACTGTCTCGGTTTATTAATCCAGTAACATGTTCACTTTTAACCCTGCTTGCATATAATTAAATACAAGAGAAATGCCTGTTGGCGTTAAATCCGGGTTTTCCACATTGTGAAAGATGAGTAATTTGACTAGTAGGCAGGTCATTTTAGCCTTAAATATAGCCTAAGGTAAAAGAAATTGGCACAGAAATTATTTTTACTGATCCTAGTTCGAAACAATATACAAAAAAATATATCCAAAGTCCTCATCTCAGATCACGTGCTAAATATGATTTTTTGGGGTAAAAAGTCAAAAAAGTGAAGAAAATCACTATTTTCTGGAATAAATTTAAATCCATTCAGAATATTAGTAAAACATGTATTTATATATGAAATGTTATTGTTAATATTACATAATATTAAGTTTAAATGGAAAAAAAGTATAATTATATATCAAAACCTGTTTTTGGGTCCAAAACTTTTTTTTTTTTTAAAAAAATATTTTTTTTTAATGGTTTTAGGATAAGATTAATAAAAAATAGCATAAATTCAAATAAATTGTCACTGACATTATTTTAACTGATTATGGTTTCCAAAGATATAGAAAACAATATGTCCAGGTTCCTTCTCTGAAATCACATTCTAAATATAATATTTTTATGGTAGAAAATTGTAAAAATGAGAAAAATCACTGACTTTAGGAATACACCAAGTATAAAATCAAAATCTTTTTTTTCTTGTAATCAATTTCCGTACTAACTAAATAATACTTGTTTAAGTCGTTTCTGCATATATATATAATTATGTTAGGATTGTTGAGTCAAGCAACACTTCATGTGTAATCAGTAGACTTCAAAATATAATCTTCTATGTCATAGACATAGAAGGTTAGGTATGTTGATTTATATTGTCTTCTTATCAGTTTGTATTTTACATGTAGCCAACGGAACTCACTTTAATCACTGTCTATTTCGGGTCGTGCCGAATTCTCACAACTTACTCCTCTAGCAGAACTACATGTTGTACTGCAATCTAATTCCATTTTCTTACAACTACAGCTGGTCGTTTTGCATCCTGTTTTGCACGAGCATCTTATCACCTTCAGAAGGAATTCCGGGGCATGTGATTTGTCCATTTTAAGAGGCTTCATGGAGTTATCTTGTATTTCCCAGCCCCATTCAACTGGTATTAACCCATCTTCATTACCTTTCCAGTCCTGTATTTGATACAATACCCTTAGACTGTGATACTTTGCAGCCCCTGATGAAAGGGGTAACATTTTGGGTTCTACAACACTTGTGCTTTTGGCAACCTTTTCGGCAAATTTATGAACATGTAGTTTGTCCAGTCCTTCTCGCGAATTACTCTTATACAGACACAGTAATGCAGTCTCTCCAGATGCAATAATGTCCTCTTTAGATACTTCGTTTGGTGTTTTGTTGAACATATCTGCAGCCAGATGAAATTCCGAGTTGTTTTAATACGTTTTCAGAACAGTACCCTTCCCAAGTCCATATATCCTTGATGTTGTGTCGCAGCTAAGAATTGCATGAAGTAACAGTATATTAGAGCATATTTCTTCACCCAATCTACATTTTGTGTCTTGAATGTTCCATACTGTGTTTTCCATATATGTACCCGTTCCTTCTGAAGTGTTACCGTATAGTAACACAGCAGTATCAACAGATATGTATCATCTCCAATTAATGACGTCTGCGTTGTTAAGGAGTAGTTCACAGCTGTCTTTACCATAAGAAGATCCGCATCGTCTGAAGAGTGTACAGTTTCAATACCCGCATTTTACAACTTATCACTTAGAAGATTAATAAATCTTTGTTTGTTTTTCTTGTTTGTGAGGAACTTACTTTTCTTTCCTCTCATGATCATTGTCACAGTGAATTTAACTTCCGTCCCACCGCAACCGCTGTTCGCCTCAGATGTGTTGTGTCTTTAGTACTTGGAACATTGTCATATCCATCAAATACCACAGTCGCTTTTCCATACTTCCTTGTAACATGCTCCACATACACATCACATATTTTACCATAGCTGTTAGATTTTGGCCAAGGAATCCGTTGCAAAAGGCAACCGCCATCAAGTATATATTTCATTTCACCAGTGGGTCTTTCACTGTGGTTTTACTTTATCTCGTATAGCTTCTGCCAATGCTGGCTTATCAGCCTCTCACAGCAAGTGCGGGGTTTCAAATATTGCTGGAGGGTAAGTGCATAACTCATAAGAGAATAGCGAATCCAGTTCGTCTTTTGGGAGTGATTCTTGCCGCAGAAACAAGCTGTTGAAATAATAGTTGCGAGTCTACCTTGACAACGTCATCGCCTATTTTCAAACCAGCTGTATCCGACATTGTTTTTACTTGATATTTTCGCTTGAAAGCAAAATCCATAACAGTGCTTTCAGGCATTTTGTCTAGAATCTTGATCCCAACAGCTTTCGCATCATCTACATTGACAGAATCATCAGAAACAACTCCACTTGATATACTTTTTAGCTCAGGATACTAATATTAAAGGGGTTTCTTTCACTGAGATATTCTATTAGAATGTTCGTGTCTTTCTTGTCTCTCTGTTGCCGTGCGTTTGAATATCTTTATGCTGGTCATTGGTGATGAATTCTGTTCCTGATACTTGTTACATAGCTTTGTTGATTTCTGAACAAGCGGGGCGAGAAAGTTCCCACAGCGTCCTCTGTGTTTGTCATTCCCCTTCCTCGTGATAGCCCACCAGTTGTTTTCAAACTTTTCATGAGCATTTGTTCTATGACTAAATCAGTCAAGAGCCCTGCCCAAAATCGATCGCTTTGTCTTATTACATGATACCCCTCCATAAAGTACCTGTACACATCAGGACTACTTGTTTCTAATGCTAGCATGTTTGCAAGGTATACTTGTGCCAACCACATATAAGTTGTGGCCAGATGCTGTGAAATAGGGTAACATATCTAATACTGCCTGTAAATGGAGCTTCCAGTTGCCAGATCGTTCTGCCTTAAAAAATCATATCAACCTTCTAAATGTATTGAAGCCACAATCTTGATGTGCGACTTTGTTTTAAGTTACTACGGTGCGTATATACTCTCTCTTTTATGCGCTCTACTACAGCAGATGAACATGCAGATTCAACATCTAACTCACCTGCAAGAACCTGACCAAACACAGTCAATCCACACTCGATATCATTGTCAATGCCTATTCATTCATGTCTATATGTTTCTTCAACAAACAATTCTGCTGTCTCGATTAGGTGATTTTCCGTGTCCACAGATACGTTAACTTGCTCGTCAGAGATACTTTCCTTCTTATTTGTTTCCAGTCCAACATTACATGTCTCATCATTTTCCGAACCACCATTGAACTCAGCTCCGTCATTTGTTTCGTCACCTTCAGTTTCACCACTCGGTTTGTTCTTACGTATGTCAATATTAAAGACTTCGGCGGCCATTAACGAATACAGAGCCATATCTACAAGGTTGTGGCCTCTAACTGCTCGTGATAACAGAATTATCCACATATATTGTTTCTAGCAGTTCTGTTAACCCCGAGTCTGTCATTTTATGACCAACACAGACTAGGAAACTCATTTCCATGTGCAGTCCTCCCAATCTGAGCACAATGTGTCGCAGGTCGCAGTTACTAGGTTCTGATAGAACGATGTTCAGGGCTTTCCACCATAGAGGTTGGTCAAATGTGAGGATTGGCGTTACCTCGTATTTCTAGGCCTGGTCATTTATAAAATGCAATGTTGAGTAGATACAGGTTTCATCACTCGGGCTAATACGTGTTGCTTCACATTTATAACAACAATCTTAATTAAGTAGCACACAGATCTGTTACTACCTTTACAATTATGTTTTATTTCAAAATCAAACGTATACATACTTGTCATCTATGTAACTGTATAACAAGCTCCATCAAGTGTGTATTAGTTCACTGAATTGGTGTTTACCTCAGTACCAAAACATGTGTTGTCAAAAAGAGCGGCAAACTTTTAAGGAAAGGTACTCTATCAAATCAAACACATTTTAATTAAGGGAGATTATCTGAAAAATTTTCCTACAAATCTACTGTTATGACCAATCTAAAACATTTAGTGGCATCAAACAAGTAGATATATTATAAAAAGTTGGATATCTTACTTAATTTAACATTAATACGTAAATATCATTATAAAATTATGTTCCCAAAAATCGTTGATTTTTTCCAATTTTTCTTAAACTTTCAACCTCAAAATAAGTACACTTTCAACTTGAGTTGTGAATTGTATTTTAGATATCTGATAGAGAACAACATAAATAGTAAAATACAAAAACAAAAATATGATATTTACACACAGATTTAATTTAAGTATTTTATCTCCAAAAATCGGTGATTTTATCACTTTTTTCACCATTTTATCCCAAAATTGAGAGTCTGTCTATTTATTTGGTCAAATTGATCATACTGATCATACATTCCTATAGTCTTCTCTATTACAAGCATTATTTACTATATAACTGTATTTTTTATTGTTTAATTATATATTTTTTAAATTATTCCCAAAAAAGGTGATTTTTTCATTATTTTACATCTTTTTGCCCCAAAATAACATATTTAGCACGTGATTTGAGATGAGGACTTTGGATATATTTTTTTCCATAATATTTGGAACCAGAATCAGTTAAAACCATTTCTGTGCCAATTTCTTTTACCTAAAAGTGTATTTTTACTGCTCTATAGTGGATGCACGATGTTCACAACAGATTTTAGTTTCTTTTCAACATACAGTATTTGTGATACAACTTTTTGTATCACAAATACTGACAAACTGGTTGTAAATTTAAAGCAAATTCTAAGTAAAGAAACGTGACTAATTATGAAAATATTAAAGGGGCTAATTATGAAAATATTCTGAAACAGTTTTTTTCTATTTTTAGTAACAGTGATCTTGACCCCAAATGCAATCCAAAGCTTCCTTTTCATATATGAAGCTACCTAACCATAACGTTGCATGCCAATATCTCATTCCTAACGGAAGTTATTGAGTGGATGTTTAGTACCAGTGACATTGACCTTGAATATGCAATCCCAATCTTCCTTTTTATATAAGCTACCTATCCAAAAAGTTGCATGTCAATATCTCATTCCTAACTGAAGTTATTGAACGGAAACCATTTTTTTTCTATATTTAGTAACGTCACTTAATCACTGAAAGACAGAGCTAAAGCTGATGCATTCTTCGCCGTCGCCGATGAAAAACACCACCACATATGTGCCTCCTTTTTTCCTTCGAAAAGTTGAGACAAAAACAGTTATTGTCCTTCATAAGAAATGCTCCAGAACATTTTCACTAACCATCATTAGTCATGTTCGTGTCTTTGACAGCTCAATGTAAAATTTGTAACAATGCATAGCGAACAAATCAGAAGAGGGTCGGTGACCGAGGCTAGTCTCTGGATTGTGTTCATTGCTCCCTTTTTAATATTTATTTACATGCAGTTCATTCAAGTTCAATAACTACTATATTGTCCATGTATAAACAAATATTTAAATTGATACAAACATTTAATATGATATATGTGTTTGTTTTTCCTTTTTTTTGAGCTTGCATACAGGTATGGGAATGACATTGCTTTGCCATATTAAGGTATAACAATGCTGCACTTTTGCATTTGCCGGTACTTAGGATTCTAATTCACAATTAAGAAAGTGCAGACAGTTGTAAACAATTATCACAAGTTTTCGTTTAATTATGACCTCTGCCCGCTTTCTACTCCCTCATTAACAACTTGCACTAGATCACAAGCTGATTAATTGAGTCCCCATTATGTTACCAGCCTCCCAAATTGTTCTAGTTAAGGTTGAACATGCACACTGTTATTTATACCATATGTATACATATACAGGCTCTACGTGGGACACGAGTACCTCTTTTTCATTTGATATACACTCCTATACCAGGTGTGCGATATTAAATAAAGATTTATAAGTGCAGGGTCAGATAAGATGACCTGTTCAATTCAAAACTGACAAATATTGAAAAGTATAAAAAAAAAATGTAGACCTACGAAGTGACACTGACATACAGACACCATTTAAAATGGAATCGCCCATTGAAGTTGTTCAATCAGCAAAAAGATGTCCTCAACATATCGCTGAATGGTCGTAAAATTAACTGTATCGTTAATAAAAGTATGACCCATAATACACGTTCACGGCTGGTTATCATTGGCGGAGCTATACAACCTAACTTCCAGTGACAGTGGCGACAACTTGTAAACAAAGGTGAGTGTGACTTTTGATGTTTCATTTATTCTTAAAAAAAGGCATTTATTTGAAAAATCGGGGAATGCTATTACACGTAATAATGTTAATACTTAATGCTCACAAACCGGAGTTATTGCCGATTTTCCAAATAAGGCCAGAGAAAGAATAAATGAAAAATTAAAAGTCAAACTCGCCTTTGTTTACAAGTTATCACCATTGTCACCAGCTAGGAAGTTACGTTGGGACACTTCCGCGTATAGCTCTGTTTGGAGCTTGTAGCCATGACGATACACGGCGGGGCCCGGGATGTGTTTGTAGTCAATAATGAGAGTAGGGGATATACCCGAAACTTGTATAGGGTTCCAAGGGGTTGATCCAAAACTTCCATAAGGGAGAAGAGAAAGATCCCAAAAAACTATGATTGACATGTTTGATGTGGCCTGCGACGATTTAAAAAACGCACACAAGAAGGCAATGTGACCCTTTAAATGGCCATACCCTTCGTGTGTTGGATGATATATATAAATTGATTTTGATATATATAATATATCTTTTATAATATTTCCTCAGCATTATAATTACCACTATAGCTTATGTTTTGTTAAATGTGTTTGTGTATTAATCGTGCATGTGTTTGTGTATTAATCGTGCATGGGTGTGTGTATTAATCGTGCATGTGTTTGTGTATTAATCGTGCACGTGTTTATGTATTAATCGTGCATGTGTGTGTGTGTATTAATCGTGCATGTGTTTGTGTATTAATCGTGCATGTGTGTGTGTATTAATCGTGCATGTATGTGTGTGTATTAATCGTGCATGTGTGTGTGTATTAATCGTGCATGTATGTGTGTGTATTAATCGTGCAAGTGTGTGTGTATTAATCGTGCATGTGTTTGTTTAATACCCTCTGAGGAAGGCGGGAAGCAGACACTAGTTTAGGGAATTCTGTTTTTCATAGCACTTCGAAATGCTAGCTTTCCAAACATATGATTCTACAGGCTTAGAGACTACGGAAGACTATAAGGCTCTATAAGCCTTCTCATCAGTTCATCCGTACTCTTTCGTCTATGCGACGACGCAGAATCCGGAACAAAATCGGTTAAGTGGGAAAACAAATGTCAAGAAGCAGAAGTAAAGTTAGGTCATTCTTTTTTACTACAATTTTTTTTTTTAAGAATAAAAACTAACCGATACATAATAATGCGAGTAAATAAGTCTGTAGTCATTTACGACCGATCAAACTTTTGTTAAAAAGACATTTGTCGAAAAAAGGCTTACCAAAGGGAGACAACACTCAAACCTATTTTGAAATGGGGTCGTTTCAAAAGTAGTTGTTTTGAAGTGAAGTGAATTGGATTTTCGCACCAGCAGCTTCCATTGGTGGAGGAAGAACCCCAGGTGCCCCTCCGGGCAATTTTCTTGCACGGGTGGGCATCTGGGTAGAACCACCAACCTTCCGCAAACCAGCTGGATTGTTTACCTCACATAAGGATTCCTGGTCCCAAGAGGGCTCGAAGCCGCAGCGATAAGGGTCAAGTGATTTCAACTCACAGACTCTAACCAACCGGCCACGAACGCTCCTCAATACTTGTTTCGAGTGATGGTAAGATAGCAATTCTCCGCATTGCTCTGCCTGCTATTACAGCGGTTATCATGTCGTAAAATAAAAAGAAAATGTAAAAAAAAAAATCTCTGAAAACTGGAATGCATTTTAAAGTTAAATTTAAATACGTATTTGGTTAGACCGGGATAGACTAAGATACTTTACCTTAGCCTCGTCCGTCGGATGGGGGCGTAAACCGGGCTGTCCCGTGTATCGGTCTATCCTGCGAGCACGTTAAAGAACCATAGGAATCTATTCGATAATAAGAGTAGGGCAGGTTCCCGGATTCCTATGTATCCTTCCCCTCTCTCTGGGGCGACCCTAAATAACCTATACTGTGTTGATGAGCCGTTAAACAACATTCAAATCAAATCGACTTAGAATTGTCCAACCTAATATTGTTTCGCAAGAATAATATACATGTAATGTATTGTTAAATGTGTTATTATGTTATATATGTTTATTACAATATGTGTTGTCTTTGCCATATTTCTTTGTAAAACTTTGTAAATGGCCAAAGGCAAAATTTGCCGATTGCTGAATAAACTTGAAACTTGAAACTTGAATTGTATAATGACATGTTAACACATTTTTCTCAAACATGTTTGAATTGATTGTTCCCAAACTTCATGTACACATAACAACTGAAGACCGTATGTCCCTGTCCATCACCCATCATTGATTGCCTAATCGATTACGGAATTATGGCCCTTTATTTGACTTAGAATTTTCCACTTAATATTGTATAATGACCTGATAACACATTTTTCTCAAACATATTCGAATGGATTGTTCCCAAACTTCATGTACATATAACAACTGATGACTGATATTGTATTGTATTGTATTGTATGACATTGTACACACCCATCATTGATTGCCTAATTTATTACGGAATTATGGCCCTTTGTTTGACTTAGAATATTTTACTCTAATATTGTATACATTTTTCTCAAACATTTTCCAATTGATTGTTCCCAAACTTTATGTACACATAACAACTGATGACCGTATGTGCCTGTACATCACCATTATTGATTGCCTAATTTATTACAGAACTATGGCCCTTTGTTTGACTTAGAATTGTCCACTCTATACTTGTATGATGATACTTTTATTTCGAATTTGCAATAGGCTATAAAGCCCTTGAGGATACAAATACAACATGGCAGCAGTGCGGTAATTAGTACATATAAATGTTACGAAAATAGTAATGTATATATTATATCACTATATAACTTACACATGCCATTATGCATTCATGTGTAATGAGAAGATGTTAACAACTTTACGTAGAGATTTACATATTATTTATAATTTAATTTATTCACACACTCGCACGCATGCAGTAACAGTAACAGAAGTGTTAAATTTGCATTTAAATAAGAGAGTGATTAACTTGGGAAATTTTCCTTTCTATCAATTCGTCAGGTCATGGGTAATATTTGTTTTTTAATAATTTTAGTTGGTTGCGACAGAGTCGTAACCGTATTAATGTTAAAACTTGGAGGTCTTTAAGGGCAATAACTCGTATGATCTTGTCTTTTTTGTTACAGAGAGTTATAGCCTAAAACAAATATTTATGATTTAAAAGAAACAGAATATGCCTCATGATTTTTATAAACGTTACGAGTATTAAGAATTGTATGTGGTATAATAGTTTTAAGCTGAGCATGTTTGCCTCCTCTCTAGTATCTAAAACTCTGTAAATTATTAACTTTTAGCCTCACATACTCAGCTTATCTAAAGCTCTGTAAATTATTAACTTATACACCACCCATGACCAAGTAATAGATAGAAAGTTTGTTCTATGTATATTTACTATGTTTATGTATGATTCAATGTGTATTGACATGAAATGTGTACTTATTTTACTTGCAAAGAAACATGTATATGCTATATGCTATATCTCACATCATGATGTAGATTATTAAGGGGTAATGACAGGTATCTTGTTAGCCTTTAAATGAACTGTAAAGTTTAATGTTTGTCATACCATTTTATTACACAAACATTCATTGACTATATTTTGGAAGAAGAAACATAGTGACGGTTAACGGCAGGGTAATAACACTCAAGAGAAAGTGTGCGTAATGAAAAAATATACTTGAAAAGAGATAATGTAGAAAATGGAAAGGCAAAAGGTAAACACTATATATTGCAGCAAGTGTCAATAGAGTCATAATGTTATGGTTCAGCAAAGATTTTCTCATATCGGCCCCATATTTTATGAAAATATGTATCTTTTGACTTTTTATAAGCAATG
This sequence comes from Cyrtodaria siliqua, assembly GCA_037043455.1. Lineage (NCBI taxonomy): Eukaryota > Metazoa > Mollusca > Bivalvia > Adapedonta > Hiatellidae > Cyrtodaria > Cyrtodaria siliqua. The sequence goes on along the minus strand of JAWPHD010008871.1, from coordinate 91,042 downwards.
TATTTATCAGTTTTATAAATGATTTGAAATAGTAAATACAATTTGTACAGGATGGTGCAGACTTATTTCGTTTTTGAAAGAATACATGATATAAGTTTGTCCAAAACAATTTTGAAACTTCGCAGTCGTAGAAGATATGTTTAATCGTATCTACGGGTTTAATACACAAAGTACACATATCTGAATCAGCAATGTTCATTTGTTTAAGTAAATGATTGATACCAAGATTGCATTGGTTGATCCTGTATTGGAACCATTGGAGTATTACACCTTGATTTATTTTAAATGTTGAAGCAAATATTTTGTACCAATTCAGGTGTCTACTATTAAGTTTATCGTTCCTCTTTGTTACCGCTGATGGGATTATATTTTTTATTAGCATTGCATCATAGATTGATATGCTTCCTTTAATGTCTTTTAAAATATTCGATAGATAAATGGAACTATATGGTTTGTAGCCTTACTTATATGGGATTTATGAGGGTGACACCCCCTTTCGGACCCCCCACTACAAACACCACCCCACACCCACCCCGTTTCCGACGCCGGATTCAGGCAGATTTAAAGAGTATTCCGGACGCAAACTATATAGTATTTTGGACACGGACGCGATTACTAGAATGGAAATTTATTTAAAACAAGTTCAAATCAGTAAATATGATCAGATCCGATGAAATATATGAATATTGAAATACTGCATCCCAGCACAGGATGAACTCAGGCTGCTTTAAAACGAAACATTAAGGGTTTATGGCCAACCATGTTTGTAAAAAAAGTGGGTGGGGTATGTTTGTTTTAAAAATCATAGTTATAGGGTGTTTATGAAAAAATATATGCACTTATGTAATACATGCAAGGTGAACAAATTCGGTTAACATGTTTTGATGTGTGTTGACTTAGTGAAGAAGACCTGGGCATTATTAAAAGAAAAATTTCAGGTTGACAAAGAAATATAAAAAGATCGGACAGGGAAAGTAGCATTCAAGGAGGACAGTCAACCACAAAACACAGAAACAAACATGCAAACACGAAGGCAAAAGTAATAATAAAAGCAAACGACATCACAAACACAAAATGGTTGACAATAGGGCTACCGCCTTGGAACGGTCAGTGGCAAAGTAGGCCACTGGGGGTTTAAACCGGTTCTAGGGTGCACCAAACCTCACACTTACCCTACTGTCATCCCATTAAAACAGGACAGTGTAAATAAAGAAATCCCCGCCATGATCTAATATCTAACCAACAAGGCAGCATCAATAGGCAATATAAGTAAAACACAAACATGCTCGTGTAAATATAATACAAAAAGAAAGCCACAATGAAGGTAGTCAATGACTTGGCAGAAGCCAGAGCAACAAGAGAATAACTTTTGGAAACCTTTGACAACGACGTTGCTTAATATGTTTTGTTTCAGCAACAGTAATGAAGACAGTGTTATTGCAATAATAGTCAACAATGAGCAATTTTTACAGCTAGCTGAAAAACACGCACCTGTGTCCTTTAGAGACGCCATTGTGTTTAGACTTTTAGGTCAGATACCACTATTGATTTGGGGCTTCTGATTGGTTGAAAAACGTATAGGGTCTATTAGGGCGTATAGTCAGATTGTAAGGTAGATTCTGATTGGATTAAATTACCCAAATCATAACAAATCCCCATAAAACATCAAAATATTATGTTTCCATCATAAAACATGTTGATTTAGGATATTTTGACTGAAAATTGCGTTTTTATGGATACAATTTTACTGAGAGTATATTTGCAAAAAGTAAAATTTCTTTACTGCCATTCTGGGGGTGGCCAGCTGAAAGCATCAGATTATCCCCAATTTGCTGGTCATTTTTGAGTGTCTCTAAGATAGTTCTTTAAAAAAAGTTAGGTTTTATCATCCATTCCGATATAGGAATAGGGGTTGTAGGCCAAAAGGCTATAATGGAGGCCTATGGGAAATGCAATAGTGGTGTATGACCTGTATTCGCACGAGTGGTGAATGTAAAGGTTACATTGCACCATTGCGTTTGTGCTTCCGTGGTGTATAGTCAAATAGTGCCTAATAAAAAACGTTTCCCTGCCTTACTAGTGATACAAAATGCATACTTTTGATTGCTTTTTGTTATTATTACCTATAATTCAGCCAAATGATGTATTGTGAACATTGATTAGTGTTTGTTTGAGATATTTAATTATAATTGACATAGACAGTAAAGCGAAAGTAGAAATGGGGTTTATCTATCTGTGACGTGTCAAAATAGAACGTGACGTCATTCAACATATTGGCTTATTCTTACATGATACATGACCCCCTGTTTTTATTGCATTTTTATATTGGCGGACGCTCGGTCGTTTGATTGATATGTGTTTTAAAATTTTCTACGGAGAAAAATGCGCATTTTTTATCTCTTGATATACATTCGTCCTATATAAAACAAAGAAGGAAAATCAATGGTACAATGTAACCTAAAGAGAGCTAAATGGGATGAAACGATCTCTCTTGGATTCGTACTTAAAGTCGAATTTCAGATGAAAACTAGTAAGCAGAGCTCTGAAACAGACACTGCATGTACTTTTATGTCGGTTTGGAGCATATTTAGTCAGTTTTCGTGTATAACAGCCGTAATTTCGAGTTTCGGCTTTTTCTGGGTCTTAAAATGGCGTGCCTGGGCTACTTCTTTAATCAAGTTTAATTCTTTGGTATGGAAATGTAGGCTACTGTTTGTGGAACATGTTTTCAAAACTTTATCTTCAAAAAAAAAAAGAAGTTTGATAGGTTTGCCACCACTAAATATTCCCCCTACCCCGCAAAAATAGGATATTGCGAACAGTTTTAGAAGGGTTTAACTTGTAAAATATTATTGATATTCAACTAAAAATAGATAATATGCCACAAATTGATGGACTTTTACTAAGGAAACACGTTTTGGTGTGCAAATTTGAATATTGTACATATGCAAAGTCCTGCTGGTTACTAAAATGCATGTTTTATTGATGTTTATTGAATTATTTTGATAAATTGTCACATTTGTCAAGTATATTGCCAAGAAATGACAATTCAAATAGTGTAAAACTAAAGAAAAAAGTCTTTGAATTTGGTAAATTTCAACTTTGTCCATGTATCTTTAAATGTCCATATCTCGGTCAATGCTTGTTCGATTTGCACAAATTATGCATTTTTGAGCGTGATATATAGCTGAGAATATGAAAACTTTACATTTAAAAATTATGAACTTTGTGCGGTTCTCTTTAACATTGAATTCATCGGTAAATAACTGAATGATTAATTGCACGATCACTAAGGAAAGGACAGGCATTGATAGGTCGACGATTTACCCTTTGATTTGTATATGTTCAGGAAGTTGATCTCTATCAGAACCTATATTTACGCTTCATATTCAAAGTGACTTTAGTACGTGTGTATTGTCGAGTTTTTTTACTGGGCCTAATATCCAAACTATATAAAGTTAATATTCATACGCCAAACTAAATCCATATAGAAAATATCGCATGTTTTGTTCAACATGTTATTGAAACATATTCCACCCATGTCTTTAATTAAAAATCGAGTAACTGACGATATTAAATATCAGTTGTAGAGCGAAAATAAGAAGTTATTATTTTTTTATGGAAACTTGTTTTCTTCTCGGATATGTTTTCGTTCATACGTTAACAGGCTTCCGGCAACTTTAACCGTGAACATTTTGTAAACACAACTTATAAAACAAAATATGTTTTGCAGATGTTACATCCACAATCAGGTAATGTCTTCTTGTCAAACTGCCTTCTTATACTGTATGCTCATTTCCCCAGAAGATTTGTTTTTAAGGTAAGTATAATAGCGAAACATGAGTTTTTTTTACTACTGAATACAGTTTCCACAGCAGGAAAATCTCGTGCAACAACAGCGCACGCTTTGTGTAATAAAACATGCTTTGTACGGTGAACGGATATGGCCCAATGCTTTTAATTTCACTCGAAATATTGTTTCTTGTGAAAGGATATAATTTATAACACACTGAGAAGTTCTTGAAGAAGTATTTTTTTTCCTGAAATATATGGATATAATATGGACCTGGATAATTAAAATGGGTATATTATAAGTGGATATATATACAGTGATAATGAATGGAATCAATCATAATGCGTTTTCAATCAGTTGCCATGAAATGCAAAATAATGACGTCGATTAAATATTAATTTCTTATCGTTGTTTAAAGCTACACAATCCCGATAAAAGGCACTAGAATTGAACAAATCTAACGGTTATTACGCATGTTGTACTAAGTGATTATTGTATACGTGTGGGTTCATATATACAACAAGTTCATTGAATATTAATGAGATAAGTCTTTACTGTATGTGACGCGTCATCGACCACTGGTTTTATATCAGGTATAAAAGCGGATTTTTGCAGACGGCATTTTACCACCGAACTGATGAGACCAATCAGTAGAAAAAGGTAATAGGAAATACAAGTCATTAGAAATTGAAAAGGAAGCTAAAGATGTACTTACTCAAATAACCTTTTAAATCCTATTTATATATAATCCGAAACAATACCTATAATTAAACGTAGCGTCCTTTTAAAAAAGACACTTTCCAATTATCCCATTGCATCAAAGAAACTATTATATACAGATAATCCTCCATTTGTGTGTGTGTGTGTGTGTGTGTGTGTGTGTGTGCTGTATATTGACACAAAACACAAGGGAGACATCGTTTATCAAAATTAGAATATTAGTAGAGGGGCCCCAAACCAAGGCTCATATCTAATGATAAAGATGGGGATATAGTATTTGTTATGTGAAGTTATGCATGCATGGTTTACACAATTAGTAGATTGTAAATAAACATATTTTTAATAAATTCCTCTTAATTGATGCATGCATTGAAATATTGAAATTGAAAATAAAATGGAGAGATTCAGAAAACGGGAGAAGGAAACAGAGAAAGAGAGAGAAAGAGACGGAGACACACAGAGAGAAAGAGAGAGACAGAGAAAGAAAGCGAGAGTGAGGGAGAGAAGGGAGGGAGGGAGGGAGAGGAATTGGAAAAAGTGAGAAGGGAGGAGAGAGATTGGGGGAAGAAAGGAGGGGTAGGGTTGGAGGAATTGAGAGAAAGAGTTTCTATATAGTCTTACAGACATAGGCGTAAGAGCCGGAGGAACCCACACCCCAATGTTTCGGTTTAGGCCTCAATATTAATGTTTCCACGAAACAAACAAAAATGCAACACAAAATGTATGAATTGGCAATCTGAACATTAAAATTCAGATTGATCAGATTTCAAAATCAAAGAAAATATTTTTTATTATATCTGTGAAATCTTCCAGCTGAAAAAAATATGTATGAAAGATGTCAGCTTCCGTCTATATGACAGGGTACGTGTTAACTAAAACCGAAAATTTTAGTATAACTATTAAGTTAAAATACTAGTAATTAACTTTTCCTAAGTTTACTTATTTAAATATTTAATTTTCTTTAATCAAGTTAAATGATTTGTAATTTTAAATGAAAACAGGCCCGAGGCATATCCCTTTTTTGGTGTCCGGTGGCATCAACCTTGATTTTGTTTTGATTTCCTTCAATGTGTTGCTTTTCCCCCAGGGTCCTTATATACTAGTATATAGTTGTTTTTATGTAAAGTATGTACATTCCCAAAATTCAACCAAGTCAACTGCCTCTGTGTGCCCCAGTGTAGCTACGGAAATGGAAGAGCAATACGTTGAAAAGCAATGGTTTATATTCACGGTGGACTGACGTAACGGACCCTGGCTGCTCAAAGATCCTGGTTGTTCATGTAAAGGACCCTGGCGGGTAAAAGCACGTGGACGTGCTGTTAAAAGATATTTAATATTTCTTTCCAATAAGACACTTTTTGATCACATCCACGGAACACAATATGCATTTTATGTGTCTAAATTCATGAAGAATGGGTTATAAAAACAGTGGTTTAGATGTGAAAGAACGCGCATGGTTTACACACCGACGCGTGAAATTACGTCTAGTTCTAAGAAAATTGTGTTTATTTCAAAAACGGAGACTACTATGTCTGGAATTATGTATGTTCAGCCATAACATCCATTGGACGTATTTAATACATAATAATATCTACCGATTGTCAGAAGCGTTAAGTTGTTTGTGCATTGTAAAGTAACGGATCCTGGTTGCTCATGGCATGGCACCGAATCCTGTTTGCTTCTGACACAGGATCCTAGCTGGTAGTTGAAAACATACATCTTTAAAAAACGACTAGATATGTTCCCCTGTTCGAAATATCTCAGTTTGATATCAGCGGTGGTAGATAAATCTGCGAAATTTTCAGTTGGGTGGGGTTTGTAATCAACTTATGGAAAAAACAATGTGCTGATAAGATTTTCACGTTTAACGAGTTTTTACCCTCCAAACATCGGCGAGGAATTCGTACTCGTCAAGGCCGCTGGCGTGGTCTAGTTGATAGCACGTTGGATTTGACCCGGGTGAAGCCTTATCGGCGCAAGTAAATTTATTCTGTGTATTATTGATTAAAACATGTTCCCATTAGCCTCGTCCGTCGGAACAATTTGCTAATCAAAGGAAAACATATTCGTTAGTAAGATTAGGGCAGCTTCTCGGATTTTTATGTATCCTTCCTTTCTTTGGGGCGACCGGCTATAAATATTCAATATTATGTCTTGATAAACAGTTAAACAACATTCAGTTAAATGTATGTGATAACCGTTTCAAATCATAGGATGACTCCGATGGGGGTGCTCCCCTCGAAATCCGCAAGTGCTTTAACAAACAAAAGTGACAACATTCTCAATACATCGTTCTCTCGAATTATATTATATGTATAAAATAATGAAAACTGGCGAATTGAAAGTTTACCTTTGGTAAATGCATATTTAAAACTGTTAATTGACATTTTCCATAAGTATTCGGAGATTATAAATGGAAAGCTAAGCATTTCTATAGGAGGTGTTCAATGTATTACTTTACGCAATTATATTAATTTGTGAATAAATGTACATTAAGAGTTATTTTAAACAAATTATCTAATAAAAAAACGTTTTCTTATTTGTTGCGTACAACAACGGTTGCCTCTCTATACGACATTTATGCCTATATTATGCCAACATTCATGTATATAGTCTACGTCATTAGTTGTTCACATTGCTGCATTTGTATTACTTGTAATATTTGATTTTTTATTCATTGATGTATTTGTTTTTAAATGTCATTTATGATCAAACAATTGTTACCTCTTAGGGGCTTAGCTATAGCGTTGATAGTGTGGTCCCGGGGCAAACTCCATGAACTTGTTTTATTCCCAGATACGCTGTGGTTCATTTTTGGGAGTATTTCTCACTATTTTATATCTTATTTGACGCTGACATGTTGATGATATAGTCTGAATCCTTATATCCTCTCGCCCCTAGGTTTTCGTTTTTTTTTTTTTTAGCAGCGTGCTCTAAGAATATGCCTTTTGAATAAACTTTTTTTTAAATATAAAAAACTGTTTGAGGTCATTGTCGTGTAAAACGGCGACAAAAACCGTCATGCAGCGCACTCTGGGAAAGTAAGTTAGGTTTATGTCTATTGCGGGCCCATATTTTATTTTAGGGTACTGTCTACAGAAGACAGGGTACTGTCTACGGAAGACAGGTCGTGAATAGAGAATTATCTCAATGTGCAAACGTATATACACGAACGTAGGTCCGGAGTATATTTGTTTAGTCTTGTACTTTGTACGACATAGACGCATTTAGCCAAACTCACCACCAGGTTCTATCACTATAACAAGATTACACCCTCTTCATTCTACATCCATAACCGATATAATAATTCAATATTGGGCTGCTCTTTTTTATTTTCCATCATGCTGTCGCATGAATGATCTTAGTACCGGTGGTCCAGAGTGATGAGGAGCTGTTTCAAGTTCACCGCTACGGTCGTGAGTACGAATCGAGCTCGTTCCCAGATTTCATGAGTCATGCAGTATTTGTCCTACTTATGAAAATGTGGGTGGTCTGCCTCCCCACGAAAAAGTCGACCATCATATAAAACCTAAAATGTTCTGCAGATGACTTCAAACACCATGCAACCAACAGATGTTTTTTTTTTTTTTATTGTTTTTGTTGGTGGAGCCAAAGTCCCGATCGCCGTTTTCTATTTAATCTGAAGGTATATAGAAAACAATCTATCAACCAGGATCCGGTGCCAATGATACGGATTGTGTTCGTTGCCAGAATCTCACGCATTTTTACAGAGCAACCGGTGCTCTGAAATTCAGTTATGTTTTAATTCACTCTGTTTAAACAAACATAAAACATTTATGATCTAATCTCCAAAATAATTCTAAAACCTCAGGTTTTCAAATTATACCAATACATGTTACATTCTAAAAGAATAACAAACACTAAAAAGGGTGTTAATTCGCACAGGCAAACATTTATTCCAATTTTTTAGACAATAAAAATTCAATGGCGATGATTCCGGTTCCTGCTCCTTGCAATGTTGGAGATCATGTCCAATGTACCTTATAACATAATGATTGAACACAGAGCTATAAAGCTCTCACTAAGAGCTATAACTTGAAAAACACTACGCGTATAAACACTATAGCTCACTAAGAGCTAAAAACTGAAACACTACGCGTTTAACACTTAAGCTCTTGTTTTCACTGTTTATTGTCCGGAAGTCATCGCAGCCTAGGTCCAGCCTTCTTCAAACATAACTACAAAAGAACTAAAAATAACAATTGTTAATAACAATGTTTTGAATAATATCTCCCTATACTATATCTCACTGTTGTTACATAATTCGTCATAAGCGTCAATACAATTATATAGCTTTATTTGAAAACGTGTTTCCACTGTAACTCAGCCATATGCCGTTAAGCATTTAATGTGATAATATTCTGATTAATGTAATGTTATATTACACTTCTTAATAACGTAGATGGGTGGGTGGGTGGGGAAAGCGACTATACCGTTTGCCTGTCGGATTCGAATGGCAGAACTTATTTCTGCTCGATACACGTCGGCGTATACTCGCTTTGCACGTGCAAACGAGTATACAACGCCCTATAGGAACCGGTTGAAACCTGTATGAACAGGTTCAATGTAACTCGTCGAACTTTAAATTATCAAAGAGACACTCTCATAAATTATTACATGATGTAAATATTTGCAGCTTTTAGGCGAAACATTTATCTTTATTGAACAACAGCAGTTGCAAACCAATTTGGGATCACATTAAATTCAGACAGAAAATATGGAAGTTTTTCTTTTTAGATCACCTGAGCCGAAGGTTCAAGGTGATCAATTGGGATCACTCTTCGTCCGTCGTCCGTCGTCCGTCCGTCCGTCGTCGTTAACTTTTCTTCAAACGACTTCTCCCCAGAAACCGCTTGGCTAATTTTGACCAAAATTAACATGGATGATCCTTAGATGAATACTTTTTAGATTAGTTAAAATTAGGTCAGCGCTACATCCAAGATGGCTGCCATTACCATATATAATCGAAACCTTAAAAAACCTTCTTCTCCAGAACCGCTAGAAGATTTCAACAGTTTTTCTTTTAAAATGATCGCCAACGCATAGACTATCAAGTTTGTTCAAATGAAGTCCCCTGGGTCAAAAATGGTTGTTCCTCGGGGGTCCAAAGTCTGTATATTGAGGTTTTGCATGTTTTACATATAGACACTTTAAAAATTCTTCTTCTCTGAAACCACAAGGCACAGAGCTCTCATGTATTACATGTTGCATCAGCTTATGGTCCTCTTCTAAGTTTGTTCAAACGGTGACCCTGGGGTCAAATTTGTTCCCCACCCATATTCTTCTCTGGAACCATTTGGCACAGAGCTCTCATGTATTACATGTAGCATCAGCTTATGGTCCTCTACTAAGTTTGTTCAAATGGTGACCCTGGGGTCAGATTTGTTCCCCACCCGAGGGTCACAGTTTTACTTAGACTTATATAGGATTTCTTTTTTAAAAATCTTCTTCTCGGAAACTACAAGAGCCAGAGGTTTTATATTTTACATTTATTATAAGCTTATGGTCCTTTACCAAGTTTGTTCAAATGGTGACCCTGTGGTCAAATTTGTCCCCGCCCCGAGGGTCACAGTTTTACATAGACTTATATAGGATTACTTATATAAAAATCTTCTTCTCGGTAACTACAAGAGCCAGAGGTTTGATATTTTACATTTATTATAAGCTTATGGTCCTTTACCAAGTTTGTTCAAATGGTGACCCTGGTGTCACATTTGGCCCCGGCCCAAGGGTTACATGTTTTACATAGACATGTATAGGGAAAAACTTAAAACAAAATCTTCTCTGAAACTGCAAGAGCCAGAGGTTTAATTTTTTGCATTTACTATATATACTCTAATGGTCCTTTACCAAGTTTGTTCAAATGGTGACCGTGGGGTCACATTTGGCCCCACTACAGGGGTCATGTTTTGCATAGACTTGTATAGGGGAAACTTAAAAAATCTTCTTCTCTGAAACCATAAAGCTCTCATATATTACATGTAACCCTCGGGTCACATTTGGCCCTGCCAAAGGTGTTACACTCTAGCACCTTCATTTTGTATTTGATATTTACCAAACTTTGTCAGTGTCTTTATATCAATGTTGTACACAACAGAGCCCACATTTCTTGAACAATCTTAACCAAACTTGCACAGATTGTATATGACCATAATATTTTGAAGAAGTTTGATAATGTGCCTGTACTCAGGTGATCGATTTAGGGCCATCTTGGCCCTCTTGTTTAATAAAGTCATCAACTTTGTATAGACCGGTGAAGAGTAAATTTTTCTTGTTAGGAATTATTCTGCATTTGTTGGCAATAAAGAAAATACATTTCGAAGGATATGATGTTCAAAAGCTCTGTCGCATAAAGTTTTTTTCTTATACATACGATAATGTATCTTTATTTTCGAACTTTTTCACACCAGTTTCCATTTTCCCTCTGTTTTACCAGACAGGGTCCGTTACAAGTGCAACCAGGATGAAGGTAACGCAGTTTTGAGCAGCCAGTGTCCGTTACATCTATCCACCGTGATATTAGGGTCCTTCGCGATTGAACATATTTATATAAAGTAACTTAATTAGTACAACAATGTCAATCGGCCTCCGTAGCGCAGTAGGGTAACGCGCTGAATTAGTATGTTTTTCCCGTCGCGGAAAGGGGTTCCAGCCCGGGCCTCAGCCCTTTTTAAAAACATAATTTTTTGATGAATTTCCTTTTTTATGAAGAAGTAGTATTCAAAGGCCTTTCACATTCATCAGATTTAAATATTAACAAACATATGCATAATAGCACGCACATAAGCACGGCTTACGCACCCACAAACACGCTCGCACGCAAGAACAATCTTTTTTTTTATGAATTGAATCTTATTTTCCCCCCAAGAAGCTTCGTAATTGAAAAGTAAACGGATTGGCGACCTTCATGTGTATACCACTTCCCCACATCCTGAAAACTACGATTTGCGAGAAATAATATTGCTGGTATTTTTCCAACAAAAGAAAATTCCATATCTGAAACATAATTTGAACAATATCCTTCAAGTGTCTCATTGTCAACAATAATTTCTCCTTGTCCAGAGTCAACACTTGAGCATGTAAAACACGTTACATACTATTTGCTACCGATACACGCTCTCTGTGTATGTATACATGTATAATATGTGTGTGATTTTGGATTATTTCAAGGATATTATAGGAAATAAGTATATACAATATATGGAACATGTGTGGAATACGCGGGTAAGTGTTTATAATTCTATACATAGTGATGTATTTACGTTATGCCTTACTCATTTTACTTGTTCCCTTCCGTTCAACAAACATGTATATATTTACATTACACGCCATTGAATATCCTCATCGAGTTGAACAGTCTGTAGATATCGGATATCTGAGAGAATTGCTATATAAACGTTCAGGCTTATATACCCGTAATCGCTGGGTGTTACCATTTCAAAGTTACCGGAGCGTTTATCACGCTTATTATGCAAATGCCTCGATATACACTACGACAATATACCAGCATAAACAATGTATACAACACATCCAGCAAAGAACTTCATCTTTTGGCGTTCTTATGTTAAAAAAACCTTGGAATTGTATCATTTTATCGGGATTGTGTAGCCTTAAGTAAGACATGCTTAATTTGTAGTCATGGATAACAAAACAAATAAAAGCAGGCTTAGGAAATTTAACCAACCATGTGGTATACACAGTTTTCAAAGTCGGAAAACATAGGAATGAATTACTGTTGAAGACGGAGCAAAAATAATGCGTTTTCAATCATTTGCCATGAAATATAAAATAATGACGTTGATTATATATTAATTTCTTATTGTTGTTTAAGTAAGACATGCTTAATTTGTAGTCATGGGTAGCAAAACAAATAAAAGCAGGTGCAGGAAATTTAACCAACCAGGTGGCAGACACAGTTTTCAAAGTCGGAAAAAATAGGAAGGAATTACTGTTGAAGACGGAGCAAAAAGAAGTTGTAGTAGAAAAAGAAAACAGTAAGTGTGGACCTTATCAGTTAGTGAGAAAAATTACAAATCTGAAGATAGAGGTGGATACTGCACCAAATTTATTGTTAGTAGGATTCCTATTACCAAAGATCATTCCAAAATGTTGCGGTTGGGAGGAACTGGTTTACAATTCCAAATACAAAAAGTTGAAAATGTGCTAACGGGCAACATACTTGTTAATTTAGATGAACTGAAAAGCCATGTTCTGGATATCACTACTCATGCTGCTACTTGCCAAGATGCTCAACAATTTGCTTTTAGTGGAAATTCGCCTATTTCCCTGCATACTGAAACCAACAAAAGCGGTACGTCTAGTGTTTTGTGGGCTATTTGCCATGGATGCAAGAAACAATTCCCCATAAAAACAAGCACCAATGAGAATGGAAAGTTCAGTGATATAAACATAAGGGCTGTTTGGGGGAAGTATGACAACAGGAGGTGGTGCATCTTCGCTAAATGAACTGGCCGGCACTATGGGCCTACCAAGTATCAGTGGTAAAATGTTTACACAAATAGAGAAACAGATTGGTAGTTGGTGGCAAGAGATTCTTAATGAGGAGTTAGCCAAAGCTGGGGCAGAGGAAAAAGAACTGGCTATTTATTGAACATGATGATTTTTTTCTAGGCGTTCCAGCAGTTACTGTGATTTGTGATAGCGGTTGGTACAAACGCTCACACAAACACACATACAATGCACTTGGTGGTGTAGGCGTTATATTAAATTTTGGTGCTGAAACCAAAAACTTTTGCATATTGGCGTCCGAAACAAGTACTTCTGTTGTGTGTAGTAGGTGTGATGGAGATGTTCCTGAAATTATGGTGCAGGTTTTCATGGATTGAGATACATGCGATTGGTAGCAGATGGAGACAGTTCTGTTTACTCCCAGATTCAGGAGAAAGTGCCTACATGGGGTGCACATGTCACAAAGTTAGATTGCGCAAATCATGCGTGTAAATGTTAACGAGCAAGTTAAGTACGCCTTGTGGAAGAAAAGCTGGAATAAAAAGGAAAGAGGAAGGTGACGAAGGTCAATAGAATGAGATTGACGACTGCTGTACGTTGTGCTATTCGCATGCGTAGCAAGGAAAATGATTCAGCATTATTAGCAAAGGACATACGCAACTCTATCCACCATGATCTTGGTTTTCACCAAAACTACAGCAATCTTTGCAAATAGAAATCTACAATTCCAAGTGCAAAAGACGACAATAGGGACGTAGATCCCGAAAAAGACATTGACGGTTTTTTTGAAGAACAAAGTTCATACTGGTCTTTACCAACTGACAAAGAATTGTATAGATCTAGCCTTCCATTCAAGTCAACGCTTAAGAATAGAGAACTTCAGGATATCATAAGGGACGTGACGGTCCTCCTTAATATATTTGGCAGAAAAGAGTGTTAGGTTGATTGGAAACTTTACCACAAACTTAGCGGAAAGTTGGATGGCGATACGAATGAAGTTAGATGCAGGGAAGCTTGTTAATCGGTGTGGAGCAGCGTCTTGGCAGGCACGTTGTTTCGGGGGAGCTTTGCGAAACAATTTATGACCAGCGTGGTCACCAATTGCTTTTGAGAAGTCAACTGGGCAGAAACCAGGTCATGCTTTTATTGAGTCCTTTTGGCAAAGGAGCATGTCGTTAAGTCGGTCAGTGAAGTCTAAAAATAAAGCAGAGGTGAAAGAGAAAAATAGAAAGAAGAATCTTATATCGTTAAAGCAATCAACCATCAAAAAGGCTTAGAAGGTCTATTGCACTGGGGTATTAGATGATACACCAGATGTAAGCAAAGAGGAACTGAGAAAGTTATGTCAGGAATTTTTAGACAAGACAGTTAAAAACATGATGACGAAATTGAAACTATTGAGCAGAGCTCCAATTTCGGAAAGGTGGTGCAGCGGCGAGCTACCAACACATCAAACAAAGTGGTAGCTACCATAATATATCCAAGTTTTCAGGGAAATATTCACACAATTCGAGGTATTACTCAAGAGCAGAATACTGTAATAGAACACAAGAACAGAAACACTGGCAGTGAGTTTGAAGCAAAAGGTTTAATCATATGTAAAGACCACAACTTTCTTACATCATCGACAGACGGAGTTGTAACGGAAAAAAGTGGGGAGAAAGGCTTAAATGAAATTAAGAACATTTTACAGACGAGCAAAATGTCAATAAAAGATGCAGCTCTTAAAGTTCCCAGCTTCTGTCTAGAAAGTAAAGGGGGGCAAAATAACACTGAAAACCAGGCATACATATTATCACTAAGTTCAAGGGCAATTAAATATTTTACAGTATGAGTGGTGTGATTTTGTAGTGCGACGCACAGAACCACATGAAATGTTTATTCAGAATATCCGTATAGACACTGAATTATGGCATGACATTATGTTGCCAAAGTTGGAATGCTGCTATATGAAGAAATATAAAAAAATCGGACAGGGAAAGTAGCATTCAGTTTTTATTGCCTGAAGTGGCACTACCCCGACATGGTACATCTTCTGGAATAAGAACGTCTACTTCTCCTTGGGTAAGTATAGTATTTTAGGGTATTACTACAATTCAACAGTCTATTGCATGAACAACCTAATTTAACTAACTACTAGTAGATTTCACTTTGACAGTTTGAAATACTCATTGTTCGGAGCAAAGGGGTGTGTGATTTTTTGGATGGAGAGTGTTATTTAAATGTTGGCCCTTTAACCATATAATGACCCAGTGTTGTAAGAAATGGAGAATGGAGGCCACCATATAGCTGCTTTGATTAGTATGTGGGCATCATTCTTGATATAACACATGCGTAATACAAAAATATTACAAAAAAAAAGTTCGCTTTACCAGCTCCAATTTCGGAAAGGAGATGCAGCGGCGAGCTACCAACACATCAAACAAAGTGGTAAGTACCATGATATATCCAACTTTTCAAGGAAATATTCACACAATTCGAGGTATTACTCAAGAGCAAAATACTATAATAGAATAAAAGAACAGAAATACTGGCAGTGAGGTTGAAGCAAAAGGTTTAATCATGTGTAAAGACCACAACTTTCTTGCATCATCGACAGACGGAGTTGTAACGGGGAAAAAGTGGGGAGAAAGGCTTAATTGAAATTAAGAACATTTTACAGACGAGCAAAATGTCAATAAAAGATGCAGCTCTTAAAGTTCCTAGCTTCTGTCTAGAAAGTAAAGGGGGAAAAATAACACTGAAAACCAGGCATTCATATTATCACCAAGTTCAAGGAATTGAATATTCTACAGTATGAGTGGTGTGATTTTGTAGTGCGACGCACAGAACCACATGAAATGTTTATGCAGAAGATTCGTAGAGACACCGAAATATGGCATGATATTTTGTTGCCAAAGTTGGAATTCTTCTATATGAAGTTTTTATTGCCTTAATTGGCATTACCCTGACATGGTACATCTTCTGGAATAAGAACGCCTACTTCTCCTTGGGTAAGTATAGTATTTTAGGGTATTACTACAATTCAACAGTCTATTGCATGAACAACCTAATTTAACTAACTACTAGTAGATTTCACTTTGACAGTTTGAAATACTCATTGTTCGGAGCAGAGGGTGGGGTGTGTAATTTTTTGAAGGGAAAGTGTTGTTAAATGTTGGCCCTTTAAACATATAATGACCCAATGTTGTACGAAATGGGGAATGGAGGGCACCATATAGCTGCTTTGATTAGTATGTGGGCATCATTCTTGATATAACACATGCGTAATACAACAATATTACTTGAATCGAGGTTTGACGGTGCACCAACACAAAAAGGTTATATGGCGCCAACAAGAATGAACATTACTGGCTCACTCTCCATTTACATCTAGATAGAAATATTTGTGGAACTGCAGAGTGGCGGAACATCTCTGTTAAATACTATTTTCGCTTCAGTGTTGATCATTGTTTTCTGCTACCACTTAAGTAGCACGTAAAGCAATACAGGGATCACGATAACGAGCGTTAAAGGGATACGTGGCAATTTTCATTTGATAAAACTGCAGGACAAGACGACGTGTCATTCGCAGAAATCAGGTCCATAGCTTCAGGGTTAAGGTGACGCTTACAGTCTACACCTTTACATTAAAGCTACGGACTTGGGCCCTGTTTAATGAAACAACTTACGACCATTTTGATCGTAAATGCTTCACTTTCAATTACACTTTTCAAATAAACGAGATTTCATGTCATTTTCTTATACATGTGATATGTCTGCACTACGTGCACACATAATTGTCTGCATTGAATGCTTAGGTGGAAACAGGTGAACGATTTAAAATTTGAGACTTATCGTAAGATGTTTATTAAAACAGTGCCCTGATGTCAGACGTTACATGTTGGCGGAGACTCACATATTTTTGCTGACGACTAATTGGCAATTACTCTGTCTGAACAGGTGCCTTAAATTATAAATACCCGCTACACGGCTGGTAATCAGTGGAGCTAACTCCGTTTGGCGGTAAATGCAAAAGTGCTTCATCGCCACTTCCGAGGTAGTTCCATAGCCAAAAATACAAATAAACAAGGTGGGTATGATTTGCTATTTCTTCATTATTTCCTTTATATGCCTTGATATGAAAAATCGGGAATGCAGTTCCGTGTAGTCATGTTTAAGCTTCGCACATGACCAAAAGGTTGTTCTCGAAAGATGCCTAATTTGGCGCAAGGGACTTTTAGCCCGTCCGAACTTTTTCTCTCAACTTTATCGTCGCCAACAAGGTTTTTCCACATTGTTTTGCCTATTTACGCTACATATCGACATGAACACATCAAATATCATCCGGTTGGTGTCCGTATATTGACTCTTGCGGGAGAAATACGCCTTTTCTTAGAAAAGATAGCTCCAATGCCAGAGAGATAGTTTCAATGTTATGGAGATAGCACCAATGACAACTTATGAGGATGTCATTTCTTACTATTGCGTACGACTTTACTCTTGGTTAAAACACAATTTGCCCAAACTATTGTTTGCATCAACTTTCTATCCGTTTTGTGTAGTGCAATTGTGTATACAGCTCCGTACAATTTACATACCTCTGCAAATTATCCTGGAAAAGTTACATCTGAAACATTTGTTAATTTACTACTAACTACTAGTATACATTTTGAAGAAATGCGTACATACTATATACAAAGTATTTGGTCCCGTCCCTTCAGTATTTTATCCGCAACCGCAGAATGTATATGCTAGACAATACTAAATCACTGCTAGACATGCAATTGCATTATTCAACTTTGTGTTGGATGATGAGACCCGTCTGATAAGGCTGATGTACGTAGTAAGAATATTAACAACATGGATGCAGATTTTTCATAATTTGTCTTTGCATTCCCTAAAAAATGGGAGTTACGGTTCTTTCATATAACAGTGTATTATGATAATGAAAAAGGGTTCCAAGATTCATTGGTTTCGGACAATTATAGGAAGAACAAAAACATTAACCAACACATCAAAACGCGTAAACTGACAAACGGACGGACATGCAAATGCAGACAGACGTAAATCACCAAACCATAAGCCTGAATTTGTTTCGCAATCCGGCTAAAAATCTGCTAGCAACAATCACAGTTGCATCAATGTATATGAAATAGGACTGCATCATATAGGCAAGCAGTGGATAGTATATAGTGGATGCAGCAATGAGTTTGGTATGCAAATTGTGTATAAAACAAGTAGAATGTCGTACGCAGTGGTAAATAAATGACATTCTCAAAAGATGTCATTGGTGCTATCTCCATAGCATTGGAACTATCTCTCTGGCACTGGAGCTATCTATTCTAAGAAATCGCGTATTTCTCCCGCAGAAACGTTCTCCGTGTTATTTATTTTGTAAACAGTCAATAGACGGATACCAACCGGTTGATATTTTATGTGTTCATGTCGATATGTAGCGTAAATAGGCAAAACAAGGTGGCGACGATAAAGTCCCTGGCGTCAAATTAGGCATCTTTCGAGAACAATATTTGGTTGTGTGCGAAGCTTAAACATGACTACACGGAACTGCATTCCCCGATTTATCATATCAAGGCAAATAAAGGAAGTAATGAAGAAATAGCAAAGCATACCCACCTTGTTTACCTGTATTTTTGGCGCTGGAACTACCTGGGAAGTGGCGATGGAGCACTTTTGCATATACCTCCAAACGCAGGCAGCTCCACTGATTACCAGCCGTGCGCTAATTCATGTTCATTTTGTCATGTTGATTAAAGGGACACATCGCAATCTTGAATTGTTTGAAATGGGTGTCTCGATTTATATATCCAGTATCATTCTTACTTTTACTCTGGTCACATTTAAATAAATCAAATTTTAAGTATTCACTATTTCGTCTTATTATACTATAAGTTTAAATATATTATTGGTGCAATAATATCAACAATTAATAATATGCAAAATCAAATATTTTAATACAATTCTTATAATTAACGCTAATGGTTGAACAAATGGAATGTATGTAGAAAAACTAACGGGACGCAACTAGTTTTTACAAAATGAAGATTGCCACGTGTCCCACGCTCTTTATCGTGATCCCTGTATTGCTTTACGTGCTACTTAAATGGTAGCAGAAAAAAATGATCAACACTGAAGCGAAAATGGTATTTAACAGAGATTTTCCGCCACTCTGCAGTTCCGCAGGTGAGAAGGTTGTAGGCTCATTCTGCATATTGCTGTCTAGATGTAAATGGAGAGTGAGCCAGTAATGTTCATTCTTGTTGGCGCCATATAACCTTTTTGTGTTGGTGCACCGTCAAACCTCGATTCAAGTAATATTTTTGTATTACGCATGTGTTATATCAAGAATGATGCCCACATACTAATCAAAGCAGCTATATGGTGGCCTCCATTCTCCATTTCTTACAACACTGGGTCATTATATGTTTAAAGGGCCAACATTTAAATAACACTCTCCATCCAAAAAATCACACACCCCTTTGCTCCGAACAATGAGTATTTCAAACTGTCAAAGTGAAATCTACTAGTAGTTAGTTAAATTAGGTTGTTCATGCAATAGACTGTTGAATTGTAGTAATACCCTAAAATACTACACTTACCCAAGGAGAAGTAGGCGTTCTTATTCCAGAAGATGTACCATGTCAGGGTAATGCCAATTAAGGCAATAAAAACTTCATATAGAAGAATTCCAACTTTGGCAACAAAATATCATGCCATAATTCGGTGTCTCTACGAATCTTCTGCATAAACATTTCATGTGGTTCTGTGCGTCGCACTACAAAATCACACCACTCATACTGTAGAATATTCAATTCCTTGAACTTGGTGATAATATGAATGCCTGGTTTTCAGTGTTATTTTTCCCCCTTTACGTTCTAGACAGAAGCTAGGAACTTAAGAGCTGCATCTTTTATTGACATTTTGCTCGTCTGTAAAATGTTCTTAATTTCAATTAAGCCTTTCTCCCCACTTTTTCCCCGTTACAACTCCGTCTGTCGATGATGCAAGAAAGTTGTGGTCTTTACACATGATTAAACCTTTTGCTTCAACCTCACTGCCAGTATTTCTGTTCTTTTATTCTATTATAGTATTTTGCTCTTGAGTAATACCTCGAATTGTGTGAATATTTCCTTGAAAAGTTGGATATATCATGGTACTTACCACTTTGTTTGATGTGTTGGTAGCTCGCCGCTGCATCTCCTTTCCGAAATTGGAGCTGGTAAAGCGAACTTTTCTTTCAGACCGCCATACTGTTGTTGACGACTGCCCGTTTGAGCTCTGCTCAGTAGTTTCAATTTCTTCATCATTTTGTTTTAACTGTCTTGTCTAAAAATTCCTGACATAACTTTCTCAGTTCCTCTGTGCTTACATCTGGTGCATCATCTAATAACCCAGTTCCATAGTCCTTCTTAGCCTTTTTGGCGTTTGATTGATTTAACGACATAAGCTTCTTCTTTCTTTTTTTCTCTTTCACCACTGCTTTATTTTTGGACTTCACTGAGCGATTTAACGAGATGCTCCTTTGCCGAAAGGTCTCAACAAAAGCATGACCTGGTTTCTGTCCAGTTGCCTTCTCAAAAGCAATTGGTGACCACGCTGGTCCTATTTTTTTTCGCAAAGCTCCCCAGAAACAACGTGCCTGCCAAGACGCTGCTCCACACCGATTAACAACCTTCCCTCCATCTAACTTCATTCGTATCGCCATCCAATTTTCCGCTAAGTTTGTGGTAAAGTTTCCTATCAACCTAACACTCTTTTCTGCCAATCTATTAAGGAGGACCGTCACATCCCTTATGATAAACTGAAGTTCGCTACTCTTAAACGTTGACTTGAATGAAAGTCGAGAACTATCCAGTTATTTGTCAGTTGGTAAAGACCAGTATGAACCTTTTTCTTCAAAAAATACCGTCAATGTCTTTTTCGGGATCTACGTCTCTGTTGTCGTCCAGACTCGGTTTTATTAAGTCCGTTTATGAGAGGTAATATAAGGTGCAACCCCTCTCATGCTCCCTAGCACCAGCTTAAGTGGTATTCTACTTGAAAGCCACACAGATTGGGCTTGATGATCACAAAGAACCAGTGAATAATAACACCACAGATACGTAATCGGGCGACTTTGTACAGCCGCCAAACCGCACTAAACAAACGCTATAGCGTGAATGTCAATAAATACCAAAAAGTGGACCCAACGCACACAACAAGATTGAAAAGTAGCAGACTCGGTTTTATTGAGCTAATTCATGAGAGGTTATATAAGGTGAAACACATCTCATGTCTACCACCTAAGCAGAAGTTTACTTAAACCCTTTCGCTGCCACAGTCGAAAACATTGATTTTGTGACCAGTTTAGACCCAGATCAACATGCATACTATGTGCAGGCTGATCAGGGTTTGCACTGTTCGTCCCTCAGTAAGAATACGCTCCATAACAGTTTATATATAAAAAATATTCCCGGAAGATTTTACTTTGAATTTTAGCAGACGACATTTGTCATTTGGCGGTGAAAGGGTTAAGGCCACAACGATTGAGCTAGATAATCCCAAAGGACCAGTAATTAATTACACTCCCGATTTGTATTTGGGGCGAATTTTTATAGCCGCCACACAGCACTAAATAAACGCTAGTATGCATATCAATAAATAGAGACAACCCTAATTAAAGTAGCTATCCCGCCAAGAACAGCCAAATTTAACAACATATGTACACCGTCCATAAACCTACCGAAGACGACGTATATATATATATATACGTCCTTGGTAGTTCACAAATATTTCTCCCTATATATAATTCTGGCTTGTTAACGTGAATCTCTTACTAGATCCCAATTCCGAAAGTTGCCGTAGTGAGTTCAAATTCTCTCCCTTTATTATATTTACTGAATTCACAGTATCCCCAAGATCCGGCACCTTTCATTGTCACTGTCTCAATATAGCTGTGTGTGGTTGAACGCTTAAATGTGGCCAACTCATATGAGCTATAATTGTATGTATGTATGCGTCTATATGTTAATTGTGCCTCCAGACGAGTGTGTTATGACGTAGACATCAACGTGTTTTGCAGCTACCTTTTTTAAGGAATGAATTTATACGCTTGATTTCTGTGTATCTCGTCATAGCTAGGCGCCCTGCCGTAGTTCGTCCGAAGGTTGTCTGTCCTTGGTAGTTCACACATATTTCTCCCTATATATATATATATATATATATTATATAAGGGTGAGAAAATACATATACATGTACAAAATACCTTTCAAAAACCACTGGAACTCGATATAAACTGTAGCACTGTATAAATGTTTTTTCCCCATCTATATATATATATATGTGGAAAAACTTTGTACAAACCACTTACCAGTGGATTCGAACCCGCACCTAGGACACCAACGTCGACACAGCGCCTCGCACAATAGCCGACGCCTTAGACCCCTCGGCCACCTAGCCAACCTAAAAAGACTGGTTTCGGTGGACGGGTGATACTAAGGTCGTACTACTGAACGTGTCGGATATCTTCGTGCTTTTCCGTCAAATAACGACAACCATAGCGTATAATTTATACGATAGAGGATTCACTTTACATGATTATAACCTCAGGTATATATACAACATTTTACCATAGAAAGACGCCAGCTCATACTGAAACAGTGAAATCGGGGTGATGAGGGTTGGGGGTGGGGGGGGGGGGGGTGGGGGGGGGGGCTGTCCCTCTATTGGGATGACAATAGGGTAAATTTGAGGTTTTGGTACACCCTAGAACCTGGTTTAAACCCCTAGCGGTCTTCTTTGCCACTGACCGTTCCAAGGCGGTAGCCCATGTTTGTCCTTTTGCGTGTTTTTTTGGGTTTACCGTGTTCTGTGAAAGCTGCATTTCCTGTTCGACTTTTATAATTATTTTTATTATCACAATAGTGTTGTTTGTGCAGTGTGGCGGCCGTAAAAAGTATCCCCGTACATCCAATCAATATTGTTATTTTTACATCCCACAGGGATTGTATGTAACATCAATGAAGCGAGTGACTATCGTCTTAAAGAGGCAAAATATAGCATTTTTAACTAAATCAAGAGACATAACTACGCCATTACAGGTCCGATCTGGCTGGTTTTCGAACTTGGCCAGTAGAGATAATAAAAATTAAAAAAAATAAAGAAATATAGAAACAATAAAAGAAATAAAAAAGTCAAAATATCTGGTAAAGGTTGGTAAAATCAGATGAAAAATGAAGGCCCTATTGCCTTAACAAGGCAAAATATAGCATATTTAACGAAATCAAGGGCCATAACTCCGCTGTTACTGGTCCGATTTGGCTGGTTTTCGAAACTGTTTGTCTTAAGGAGACAAAAGTTAACGACGGACGACGGACGACGGACAACTCGGCATCCCATAAGTTCTGCTGGCCTTCGGCCAGTTAAGCTAAAAACAACAAAACATACATAACATTTGTATTTTAGATGTTCATCACAGATGGATAAAGAAAATAAGCTTATACAAAATAAAAATAAAAGATTTTAAAACAGCATCTTTCTTTTCAAATCCCAATACATATTCGTACTTTGCGCAACACATTCTCAAATTGCGTAGAGACATTTAAGGCATGTGTTATATCTTTAAACCCCTTGCGCAATTCCGGAATAGTCCTGCGCAATTCCGGAATAGCCGGGCATTTTAAGAATTCTTACTTTGCGCAGAGCAATTCCGGAATCGTCCATATTCTCATATTGCGTAGAACATATCTGAATTGTATTTAAGTTTGCATTAATTCATCTGGCCGGGAAGGCCATGAGTTCTTTGTTCTAAATACTAATCTTTGCTTGAGATAAGTCATATTTGTTAATTATCAATAAGTTTATTGAAAATCAAAGAGATAGTTAATCCTGAAAGAAATCAGACTATACAAATCATTATGATATGTTCTTATATATATTTACTTGATCATACCCGTTGAGGGGCATTTGTTGATTTACATATATAGTTTATATTACTACTATATCATCCCTTATTTGTAAATAGTTTTATCTTTATATATTTACATTGATTTTTAATTACTACTTCATTTCTTCATCTTTCATCTGTTTTTGCGCACAATATGACCTATTTATGTGTCGACGTGCCGTAAAACACCATTTATTCATTCATTATTATATATATATTTATTTTTACTACACTCAAACCTGTCTCAAATAGTCACTCATGCGGAGGTTCGAAACTGGCCGCTTATGTTCGGCACATCCGGATTCGCATAATATAATGTTATCCAACTCGTTAAAAAATGTGATACATAGAATCTCACATTCGGGTATATTTAATATTGAATTTATTAAACTCGTTGGATAAAATTGATATAATGATCGGCACATCCTCGCGTAATATAATGTTATGCAACTCGTTAATTAAATTCATTAACATCTGATATAAAGTCTGATATGTGGAAAAGATCTCAGTACTCAAGTATATGGCCAAGTTAGCCCTTTAAACAGTATGCATGTATGGTGACATGCTGATTTGTACAAATGAATAAGAAGGGGTCCAAACTGGAAAATGAACGCATTATATGTTTCTAAAACCAGTAATTTAAAAAACATCTTTCACATGACGCAACTTTCGGAAAAGAAGATTACAACCAAAACACTAGTGACTTGCCGTTGGGAATACGAGAGGGACATTATCGCAGAACTGTCGCTGGAATAAAACTAAATGAGTTAGAATGTATGATATTGGAACAGGTTTGACGCTATGGTTACCTTTATACGGAGGTTCTTTAGTAGATAAACGATTGAAACGAGGTCCACGTACACTGTTTATTCCACACGTACGCTTACTGTTATGCATGGTGGGTAGTAAAGTGAGTATTGTGTTTCGTTTGATATTGAATCGTTGTTAATCTTTACTATGGATGATCAAACTACAATTAGTTTGATGTTTGTTTAATTGTGATACTGAAATGCATAGCTATGCGATAACGGCGTAACATGTATTAAAGATGACACGAATTGCAAATTAACTACTGGTTTATGAAACATCAGACAATTCAAAATATAAATTGGCTCATTATCTCCTATAATAAACGAGAAGTTATTTGCACTCATCAATAACATCAATATTCGCCCATATCAGACGTGTTGTGAAGACATATTGGGTGTGTAATGTACTTGGAACTTCTGTTTTGCAGACTTTCAAAGACGTTTGTGAAGCACTTCTTGTCTTATTATATCACATTTTCGTCAGGTATGGAATTACCGTGTATATTCAAAGTGTGTGTGTTCTAATGGGTACGAACTGTGTACCTCTTGTCGCAGATTTGTTTTTGTATTACTATGAAATATATTTCATGTTGAGTCTTTCACTAGATACTCAAGCAGACGTAATTGAAGCCTTTAATGACATACTGAACACTGACAACCCTTTCATTTTACCATGGTTACTACTGTATATCCTAAAGAACTTCAGCTTAACAAAACATTTATTTCTGATACTGTCGTTTTTGTCCTCGATTATTATCTCTCAAATGAAAATGGAGAAATAACTAGTAAAAGTTGATATAATAGTCGAACAGGAAATGCAGCATTCACGGACCACGGTCAGCCTAACACACGCACAGAAACAAACAACAACTATACGCACAGAAACAAACAACAACTATAAAGATGAATAAAAGGCAAGATATGACAAACACAAACACAAAGGGTTGACAACATGGACTACAGCCTTTGAATGGTAAGTGGCAATATACGTTTGTGAAGCACTTCTTGTCTTATTATATCATATTTTCGTCAGGTGTATGGAACTACCGTGTAATATTCAAAGTGTGCGTATTCTAATGGATACGAACTGTGTACCTCTTGTCGCAGATTTGTTTTGTATTACTATGATTTAAATCAGGTACTAGGTGCACCAAGCACACTGTGTAAGTAAAGATGTAAACTGTGTGCCATGAGAGACGATTTCAATGTAAAGTGATAATGTTAATTATCCCCATTTAGACGGAGGATATTCCCGGGCAACTTCTTATTGGGTTTATGTTTCTCAACTGATTCGGGTGGTAGTTTCTAAAGCTAGTAGTCGAGTTGAGGACTCTTAATATTCGTAACCTTTGTACTGATACCGAAAAAGCTATCAGGTTTACCGTATACCATAAACGTCGTTAAAAACTTTTGCAAACATGTTTTTATTGTAACTCTGATCAACTTTTAAAATATGAAGGTATTTTATTTTGCTCTTCCCTTACCAAATGAGGAAGGTTTGCTGCAAGGTTTGCTGCAAGTTTGCTGCAAGGTTGCAGCGAACAATTTTGTTCGCCCAGAACAATTCTTAATTGTTCGCCAATGTTCGCCATCTAGCGGTGATGTTCCCGCAAACACCATGGTAATCTATTGGCGAATTTGCCGCAAACTCGCTAGAAAAAGTTATACATTCGCCAGAAGTTCGCCAGAAACATTTATTTATTTGGAACGTTCGCCATAACATCACCACAAACTTACTTGCAGTTTTTTTGTCGCCACAACATTGCGACATAACTTTACCATTCCGATTTTTTTTTTATTGCACGCCGTAACATCGCCACAAACTTTTCAATTCAGATTTGCCGTTTCTTTATTCGCCATAAGATCACGACAAACTTTTCCATTCTGATCTGCTTTATCTCCGTTCGCCAAAACTTCATCACAAAGCTTAAACTTTATACAGATTTTTGTTATTTCTTCTATGTTACTTACTCAAGTAAAATGTACTCAAGTAAAATGTGAAGGACCACTTAACAAATTATTTTGCTAAGTACATGTATAAAACTTTTAGTGGATCCTTATTTTTTCAGTCGGCAGCACGGCGGATTTGTAACCGGAGGCCCCGGGTTCAATCCTCCATGGTTCCACTGAGTTTCGTCGGTGTGTTCTTGGGCAAGACACTTTCCCTAGCTTAGCCTCGTCCATCGGATGGGGACGTAAATCGGTCTATCCTCCGAGCACGTTAAAGAACCAAAGGAATCTATACGATAAAATAGTAGGGCACGGTTCCCGGATTCCTATGTATTCTTCCCCTCTCTCTGGGGCGGCTCTAAATAACCTATACTGTGTTGATGAGCCGTTAAACAACATTCAATTCAATTTAATTATTTTTTCAAAAAAAGCCAAAATATGTATTATTGTGTTGCAAGAACACTTTTTAAATTCCAAACATCATGATAACTCCAACATTTAAAACCAGAACAATTAAAATTGTGTCCCAAGTGCAAAATGATATATCAATATTACTCTGCATTAACATGACCATGATTTGAAATTTTAGCACAGTCATACTTTAAATAACATGTATTTAAAAGTCAAAAAATGACAAAGATAATTAATTCTTAATATATCAGAATAATATAAGTGTAACAGTTATAATAGATTTGGAGGGGAAATTAAGCTGGATAATCTTGCTGACTGGGGTCAGTTAATTATTTATTACCAGGTAGTATGCAATTTCCTTTGATCTGATGCAGTATCATGCAGTATGCCTGCAGAGATTATTCTATTAGAAACACATGTGTTTTAGAAATTGTGGTATTTTTGCATAAATAACCAGTTATCATGGGCAATGGTGTGTTGTCAACAGTGTACTATTTTTCAATGAAATTGTAACAATTTAAAACAATGAATTTGAATGAGTTTATTTGAGTGAATAGTCTGAAGGGGAATTGTTCCACACCTGTATATTGTAAGTATATAACTTATTTATTTTCATTTTTATATGTCGGAAAATAGCAATTTTTGTATTTTTCATCTGGTTAGGTAACAGTCGCCTGGAACTTTCGGAATCAGCCCCAGACCATCATCAGACCCATAACCTGACCTCCATTGGTAAATGTTTATATTTATGTTTGTGGTCTGTCCTAAGGGTCTGGTGCTGATTCTAAGATTATATATCCTGGGGCACCAAGTGCCTATTGGACTGCTACAGTTAGGATGATTTTCGACATTTCCATGAAAATGGGAGTAATGCAGAAATGACAGCGCTCGACATCTCCATAAACATGAGAGTAACGCAGAAATGACTGCGGTCGACATCTCTATGAAAGGGAGAGTAATGCAGGAATAACAGCGCTCGACATCCCTGTAAAAGTGAGAGCAATGCGCAATGACAGCGCTTGACATCTCCATAAAAATGGGAGTGATGCAGAAATGACAGCGCTCGACATCTCCATGATAATGGGAGTAATGCAGAAATGACAGCACTCGACATCTCCGTGAAAATGAGAGTAATGCAGAAATGACAGCTCTCGACATCTCCATGAAAATGACAGCGCTCGACATCTCCATGATAATGGGAGTAATGCAGAAATGACCGCTCGACATCTCCATGATAATGGGAGTAATGCAGAAATGACAGCGCTCGACATCTCCATAAAAATGAGAGTAATGTAGAAATGACAGAGCTCGACATCTCTATGAAATGACTGTAATGCAGGAATAACAACGGTCGACATCTCTGTAAAAGTGAGCGTAATGCGCAATGAAAGCACTCATCTCCATAAAAATGGGAGTAATGCAGGAATGGCAGCGCTCAACAACTCCATGAAAATGAGATTAATGCAGGAATGACAGCGGTCGACATCTCCATAAATTGGGGAGTAATGCAGAAATGACAGCAGTCGACATCTCCATGAAAATGAGAGTAATGCAGAAATGAGAGCGGTCGACATCTCCATGATAATGGGTGTAATGCAGAAATGACAGCGGTAGACATCTCCATAAAATGGGAGTAATACAGAAATTGCAGCGGTCGACATCTCCATGAAAATGAGAGTAATGTAGAATTGACAGCGGTCGACATCTCCATGAAAATAGGAGTAATGCAGAAATGACAGCAGTTGACATCGCCATGATAATGGGAGTAATGCAGAAATGACAGCGGTCGACATCTCCATAAAATGAGAGTAATGCATGAATGATAGCGGTCGACATCTCCATAAAATGGGAGTAATGCAGAAATGACAGCGGTCAACATCTCCATGAAAATAGGAGTAATGCAGAAATGACAGCGGTCGACATCTTCATAAAATGTGAGTAAAGCAGAAATGACAGCGGTCGACATCTACATGAGCACGCGTAAAACACTGGGCGTGAGACATACACCCGTGAGGAATTTCCTAACTAGGCATGGGACCCTTACGAGACATTTTGAAACGTCAACTTTGGTCGGACACCCGCAACACCCCCATAACAAATCGTAAGGATATACTTTAAATCGAGAGCATTTATTTAGTGTCGATTTATTTAAATCGTTCCCATTTATTTAAATTTGGTGCAGTCCATGTTAAATAGTGAAAAAAAATCATGTTTTTGATCTAAATGTTTTTTTTAAAACAGCGCACCATTGTTCCATTTCATAATTTCAGTCCATTATTTATTTTGATAAACTTTGCCGCGATGTGTTGGCGAACATTGCCGCAACTTTGCAGCGAACATCACTACAAGCATCGCCAGAACAGTGCAGAGAAACATTTTATGCAAATGAAGTTTGCTGCAAAGTTGCAGCGAACATCGCCAGAAGATTACAGCTAAAAGCGTTATGCAAATGAAGTTTGCGGCGATGTTGCGGTACACTTTTACCATGCAAATGAGGTCTGCGGCAACGTTGCGGTGAACATCGCCGGAACATCACCAGAACCTCATTTGCATATTTGTTCGCTGCAACTTTGCCGCAGACCTCATTTGCATGGTAAAAGTGTACCGCAACATCGCCGCAAACTTGTTCGCCGCAGCTTTGCAGCAATGTTTGCCGCAGAGTTGCAGCAAATAGTCGCCAGAAGCCTATATTTTTGGTAAGGGTTCTTAACAAACTTGCTCATAATCACTTTCAAATAATCTTAACACCCTTTATTAAACGTTTTGAAACGTTTATCAAAAAAGGTTATCACCCTATCATTTTGCAACGCACTGCATGCCTAGTGGTTGACCAATGTACAGTTCGCCACTATACGTTCCTCTTTGATTGTGCGATGACCGAACAGATCGTGGACTCTGTGATGACGTCTACATAAATCTTTTAAAAAAAGGACATAACGTTTGATGTTTGTCTTAAATCTTTCATGTCCTTAATAGTTTATTCTCTTGTTGCTATGGCTTCTGCCAAGTCATTGTATATTTGCTTTGTGGGTTTCTAGGCTTTCTGTTATATACATGGTCATCGTTGTGTTATACTTGTATTACCTAGTTTGTTATATAATAAAGCCTAGGTGGGAATTCCTTCTTTAAACTGTCCTGTTTTATTTGTTGATAACAATAGGGTTAAGAGTGCGATTTGGTGCTCTAGAACCTGGCCTTGAATTCACCAACCATTCTTGGGAATATTTTTAGACTTGAGCTTAAGCATGCAGATTTCAATCACAGATATTTTTATAAGTTTACAGAATAAATGTTCATAACAAGCTGCTATGTATAAATATGATGCATACTAATAAATAGCAAATTCTTACGATTGTTTATCTTTGAGGTCATGGAAATATTTGTGTTTGAATTTTCAGTACTTGAGCTCAAGTGTAAGAATAGTTGGAAGAATGGTTGAAATTCCAGCCCTGGTTTCAACTCTCAGTGGATGTTTTGCCACTGACTGTTTCAAAACGGTAGTCATATTGTCAACCATTTTATATTTGTGATGTCATATACATTGCCCCTTATTTATCCTTGAAGTTGTTGTTTGCTTTGTGTGCCTGGTTTTGGATGATTGTGTTCTGTGAAAGATGCATTTTCTGTTCGACTGTTTGCCTACTTGTAATTATATACAAGAACAATTCCTTTATTTTCATCAGTTTCATTTTCCGCACATACACATAGGCGGTTTGAGCCACCGGTCGAAATGTCGTTTTTGCTATTCCTTTGTAAACGCCATTATTGTACGTGCTATCATATATTTCTATGTGGTCGGACTAATTTACTTTGCAGATGTTCAACTATGTTTATCATCTCTCTCATTTTCTGATATTGTGCATATCTCATACTATAAACTCAAAAACGCAGAATATACGTCAGGAGATACAAGTATATGCATGTATATGCACATGCATATACTATATGCTACACTCTCTCTAACCGATTACATCAATAACATGCAAGTTTGTAAAAGAAAATGACGTCAGTGATTATGTTTATAGGACTTCGATGGAAATGTCAAAGTTATAGTTCATGTGAATTGTTTTAATTAACTTAATAGTCGTGTGATATGTAATAAGAACGTAGCGGATTTATAAAATTATTTACATTTACCTCAGTACATTTACCTCAGTACACTTGCTACAGTAATAGTGCATGTTGTAATAGACGAAGTAATCAAATCGAGCGATGAGTACAGTACAATCTCATTAAAATCAGACCCTTTATCACGCTACGATACTCTACGCAACTAAGGATCTGACAACACTGCATTAAAGGTCACGTCAGATTGACCTTACGATTAGCCAATCAGATTTCAGCCTATACAATTGCTCGGTATAGGCTGCTTTACTGCGCATGTCGCGTTTCAGTCAAACGCCGTGGAGCAGTCTACGCTCGGTATTGAAAGAGACCATGTCCGTAACTTTTAGCTTATACAACACACAATAATTGTGTTGGAAAACACAACACACCAACCAATATTGAATATTTACTGAAAAACAGAAGATTGTTTGAAAAAGATTGTTGACGGAAATTAATAGGGTACACAAAATTACCGATTCGTGGGATTGAACCCACACGTAAGCTACACTCGCAGGTCAATAGTCGAGTTCGCTATCAACTGAGATAAGCGGCCAGATGTACTATATCTCACTATTTAGAATATGTAATGTCGTAATAATTTCGGTGGAGTATATCTTTTCAAAACACACATGACAACGCCCATGATTTTCTTTGTATCTTGATGTAAAACATGCTATTAAGTGCATGTTTTTAATTTATGTGCGGATCCGCAGCAGTAACACACGAAGTCTTTATCTTTATTAGGATATAGATCTATGTGTTTTATGTGGATTTTCGTTTGTTCATTTCACTTGAACTTCATCTGAAGTGCATTTGAAACGCGCGATTTTATTGGTTGAATTTAGTTGATCTTCTCATGCATATTGATGAAAGATCGATCTGACGTGACCTTGTCAGTTTTATAGCGGAGAGTATCAAAGCGTAATTAGGATATGATTTTAATGAGATTGAGTTATTTTTATACCGCCTCACAGGTATAGACCATGAACATAAAACCACAAGTCGACACCTTATACTGCAAAGCAAAGATACTATACAGCTGTGTTGCGTTGTTGTATTACATTATTATATAGGGACTGTGTTAGTTTGCGGAAAAAGAACTTGACTGCTGTTAAAGTCAGATAAGCACCAGATTCCTCTATAGATATACTGAAGACGGTTTAACGGACATTATTTATCAAACTTACTCGGACAAAATACAGTACAGTATGTGACCCTTGCAACAAGATCCTTATGTTTTGCCTTGTGTTCTTTACATGTTAGTGGGGTAGTCTTTTAGGACCAGGTGACGTGCCAAAATACACCTCTCGTTATGAAACAGATGAGACACTAGTGTGCCCAAAAGAATATTGTTACTTTATTGAAGCAGGTGTGAGCCACGTGAAAATCATGTATGCCATTCTATGAACGGCATGTATTGTCAGAAAGATCAGCCGAAGCTGTTTAAACGGTGTGACACGTCATTTGCCTACACTACATGAATACTGCTATAAGGAATAGGAAAATCTTATTCCACTTTCATAGGTCTGCATGATAGCAATATCAAACAAATAGACATTACTTTGCAATAAAAATCTCCATTATTGTTGAAAACCATCCAAGAAGTGCCAAAGTTTGCATATAATGTACTAATCTATATTTACCCGGTTACTGCCATTCAAACATAAACGTCACACACGCTAGCTATCACAGTATATTTACCCGGTTACTGCCATTCAAACATAAACGTCACAAAAGCTAGCTATCACAGTATATTTACCCGGTTACTATCATTCAAACATAAACGTCACAAACGCTAGCTATCACAGTATATTTACCCGGTTACTGCCATTCAAACATAAACGTCACAAAAGCTAGCTATCACAGTATATTTACCCGGTTACTGCCATTCAAACATAAACGTCACAAACGCTAGCTATCACAGTATATTTTGCAAGCAGAATACTACCACTGTTGTAGTATTTTTTCTCCCAGATAGACATTCAGTACAGAAATATTCAATTAACCCAAAAGTTAGCCCTGAAGATGGCCTAACTGAAATGAGTTTCATTGTTTTTGAAAGTGTACTATTTGATCAACAAGGGTGTAATTCACACAAGTTTTAATGTACGTTTATTTTAGACGGTATCTTTTACGGATGGCGGGAGGTCTACAGTACTGGTTCTACCCAGGAAAAGTGGGTGGTCTGCCTCCACCACACAAAACAATCAACCGTCATATAGAACTTTATATGTGTTGAAAACGAGGTAAAACATCAAACAAACAAGCAAGAAAGCAAGCAAGCAAGCAGCGAGCGAGCGATCGAGCGAGCGAGCGAGCAAGCAAACAAACAAACAAACAAACAACGAACAAACAAACAAACAAAGTCTTATTTCCCATTTAAAAAAAACAACTTCCCATAGCATTTTCTTGCATATTCCCTTTAATACTATTTAACACATGTAATGATCTACAAATCTGATTGGTCTACGATTATGCCAGCGTGCAAATTTATATTGACAAATAAGAGTGGTAACAGTTATTCAGCAATCGACAGCAGTCAGTTGCTAAATAGGTGAAAGAAGATAGAGAGCACTGAAATATTGCAATTAAGCGATTTGTATAAAAGGATAACTGACGATCTTTACAATTAGAAGCTGAATAGGTTGACAAATAAAAACTGTACGACATGAACAATGGTGCGTTACGACATATGTCTTGGTATGTATTGAAATGTTATTTGTGTATAAAGTTGCACTTTATGAAACTCGTATATTTGGTAAAACGTAGCATAGTGAATGACCTAGTATTTCCAGTAACAACTATTATTTATATGAGTATTTTGTTACTCGCAGAACACGTATCTGATGTAGAATAATTTAACGGATTCATTAAGTGGAACTATTATATTTATATCGTGATTCGGATAAAATAATATATAAATACATTAAAAACATAATGAAATTATCTTTGATCAAATCTGTTTTTTTCTTACAGCTCTTGTTTTATATTCGTGGATTTTAGACAAGGGTAAGTCGATTTGTCATGGGGAATCTGGAACTGATTGTTACATCCTTACATCAATACATTAATTCCAAAGATTTATCTTCTTGGTTTTGTTTTCGTTATTTAATGTTTTATTTCTCAAAATACTAATACAATACCAACAAAGCGTACAATGTATATTAAAAATATAATCAGTTTTACAAAATGAATGGTGGGATATATACGGATCAACATTCGTAATTATTCAGTGGTGTATCATAATTAATGTTCTTAGTTTAAATATGTTTAAGAGTAGTTGTGTGATAAATATTTTGGTTTGACGAATAGTTTGTAATATATAAATATATGGAAAATTATTGTTCAACAGTGCCTTACAACTTAATATAGTATAAGTTGTAAAGAAACGTTGAACATTAATTGTCCATACCATATTTACTGTGTATCTATTGTTCATACAACCTTTCTGGGTCCAGTATTTTGAAAGGTTTTCTCGTTCGATGCATGCTTTTCTCTACCATATATATATATCATATCATATGATGTCACAAATACAAAAGTGGTTGACAATAGGGCTACCGCCTTGGAATGGTCAGTAGCAAAAAAGGTCGCTGGGGGTTTAAACCAGGTTCTAGGGTTAACCGAACCTCACATTTAACCTACTGTAAACACAATAAAACGGGACAGTGTAAATAAAGAAATCCCCGCCATAAACTAGTATTTAACCAACAAGGCAGCATTCGTAGGCAATATAAGTAAAGCACAAAGATGCTCGTGTATATATAAATACAAAAAACAATAGCCTAGAACGCCACAACACGAAATATGCTGATAACACATACCAGTCCGCTTAAAGATAGAAACTTCTTCAGATTGGTAGGAAATAATATAAAAAAAACGTACCCATTTATTGTAGATATGCCGTCTATAATAAAATGAAACATGGATTATCCTAAAGTGCCTACATTTTAATTAATGTTCATGTAGGAAGTTTTGCCAATTTGCATTATCTTTTTCCATATGTGTGATTTATATCTCTGGAAGTTTTTTTTTCTTCTATAAATGTGTTGTAATGTCCAAACATTGGGATATTTTTGTCTAATCTTATTTAAGAAAGTTAATTATAATAATAATGTTTTTAATGAAGATACATTTTAAGGTTAAAAACTATATTAATTTTCCTTTAAAGTAATTTTGAGTGTGTGTACACAGTGTGAAAGTATGTGCACATTTCCAAACAAAATATTTGCTTGTTAGATTATAAATACAAATTGCAAAAATCACAGATTCCGAATTTAGAAAAAATATTTGTTCTATTAATTTTAAGACACCTTTGTACTAAAAGTTTCTTATAATTAAAAAGGGTTAAGAGTGAGGTTTGGTGCATCCTAGAACCTGGTTTAATCCCCCAGCGGCGTTTTCCCCCCCAATGACCGTTCCAAGGCTGTCAACCATTTTATGTTTTGATGTTTCACACATTGTTTCTAATGTTGATGTAATTGTTGTTTGTTCGTGTGAGTGTTTTTGGTTGACTGTGTTCTGTGAATGCTACCTTTCGTGTTCGACATTCATACCTCCGTTTTTGTGTCAATAGTGGCAGTTAATGGGACCCAATATAGTTGTTTATAGTTCATGCTTCCGTCTTGCGAAGTGTCTATCCATCTTTTTATGATTTTATATTATGTTAATTTTGTTCCTTGTCAGTTAAGCTGTTGTTTCTTCTTTTGATATTTTATCGGGTAATTTTTTTTCAGTAGTACCATATGATATTTTTACATGTTTATCTATCTGTTATACTTGTTTCACTTATATTTGATCATAATATTAAAACATCTCTTAAATGTATGTTGTACGCTTGACATACTGTGCCACTGCGTTTGATTCGTTTTGTATAGGACCATTTTTCTCATTTGTAGATGTTAAAAGACAAAAACTAATTTTGTCATATTGTTTTAATTGTATATATATATATATATATATATATCAAGGGTAGCAACCTACGTCACGCGCTCGCGCCAAAACGGATCCGTTTACATACACGGAAAATCGATTCGGTAGCTGGTAAGTGGATTTTTATTAAAATTTGACAATGCCCACCTTACCGCATGGATTAGAGGCGTTTATTAAACCTTAAATAAGCTGTAAACTCCTAACCTTTGTTAATTTCACTTCGATACAATCGCATTTCCACCAAAATGTAAACGGTACCTGGTTTTGAAATGAGATTGTATCGAAGTAAACTGACAAACGGCTGGGAGTTTACAGCTTATTTAAGGTTTAATAAAATATTGTTCATCCATGCGGTACGGTAGGCATTGTCAATTAAACAAATGTTTCGTAAATCTTGGTAAAAATCCAGCTTCCCTGTATGTAAACGGATCTGTTTTAGCGCGTACGCGTGACGTAGGTCGCTACCCTTGCATATACAGGAAACGTAATAGTAATAAAAAGCACGCCATTCTTTAGTGTAACGCAAAACAAGCTGTGGTCATTAAGTGTTGACGCCATGACGTCACATAGAAACTGTTGTCGTTATAAACTGTCAATAAATGTCGTAGAAAAGGATCAGGGTACCGGACGAAACTGTTCGACGAAAAAAGACTTTGCCAATCTTATTTATTATTTTTCAAAGATATATATAATGATCTTCACTTCACAGATATGTGAAACAAAATCTGTTCACCAACTGGCTGTTAACGTGTTGATAAACACATATTTAATTCAATCTTTTTTCCCAGTCCTTAATTTGCATAGCATTGTGTTATTGTGTTTCTATTAATTTTATAGATTTTTTGGTCCCAAAATTTCATATATAATATTTGTCGTTATATCTTTAATTTGTTCTTTGGGTGATTAAGGTAAAACAGTAAAGAGGGACTGTACTTTTGGTGAAGCAACACTTTTAATATCAACAATTGTATTTATCATTGTTAAATTTTGGTGCTGCCCTTGTTTTTGAACAGATAAAACATTGTTGTATTTTAGGATGCAGACTTTGAGATATATTAAGGGACTGTTTGGTGTCAGTGCAAATATGCGTGATAGAACCTGGTTTAATCCCCCAGCGGCGTTTTCCCCCCAATGGCGGTTCCAAGGTTGTCAACCATTTTATGTTTTGATGTTTCACACATTGTTTCTAATTTTGAAGTAATTGTTGTTTGTTCGTGTGCGTGTTTTTAGTTCTGTGTTCTGTGAATGATACCTTTCGTGTTCGACATTTATACCTCTTTTTTGTGTCAATAGTTAATCGTTAAGTGTCTTTTTTTGTGCGTTCATTTGGGTATGAACTGTTAGTTGTCGAAGCATAGCGCATCATTATGTACGCTATCTGCTTCAACAACTAACAGTTCATACCCCCAATGATCGCACAAAAAAGACACTTTTTTGTCCGTTCATTGGGGTATGAACTGTTAGTTGTCGAAGCACATAGCGCATAAGGCCCAAATTTCGACGAAAAAAGACTTTGCCAATCTTATTTATTATTTTTCAAAGATATATATAATGATCTCCACTTGTCGGTATTATGTGAATCAAAATCTGTTCACCAACTGGCTGTTAACATGTTGATAACACATATTTAATTCAATCTTTTTTTTCAGTCCTCTATTTTCATAGCATTGGATGTGTTTCTATTAATTTTATAGATTTTTTGGGTCCCAAAATTTCATATATATATATTTTCGTTATATCTTTAATTTGTTCTTTGGATGATTAAGGTAAAACAGTTAAGAGGGACTGTACTTTTGGTGAAGCAACACTTTAATAACAACAATTGTACTTATTCTTGTTAAATTTTGGTGCTGCCCTTGTTTTTGAACAGATAAAACATTGTTGTATTTTAGGATGCAGACTTTGAGATATATTAAGGGAGTGGAAGCGGTATTCAAGAGTCATTGGTGTCAGTGCAAATATGAGTGATATTACTTTTAATATCTATTTACCCTCACATGAAATTATTCTTTAAAGTCATTTTGTGTGTGTGTACATAGTGTGAGAGTATCTGCACTTTTCCAAACAAAATATTTGCTTGTTAGATTCTAAATACAAATTGCAAAAATCACAGATTCCGAATTAAGAAAAACATATTCGTTCTTTTAATTTTAAGACACCTTTGTACTGAAAGTTTCTTAAATTTAAAAAGGGTTAAGAGTGAGGTTTGGTGCATCCTAGAACCTGGTTTAATCCCCCAGCCGCGTTTTCCCCCCAATGGCCGTTCCAAGGCTTTCAACCATTTTATGTTTTGATGTTTCATACATTGCTTCTAATTTTGATGTAATTGTTGTTTGTTCGTGTGCGTGTTTTTGGTTGACTGTGTTCTGTGAATGCTATCTTTCGTGTTCGACATTTATATCTCCTATTTGTGTCAATAGTTAAGGGTTTAGTGTCTTTTTTTGTGCGTTCTGACATTGGGGTATGAACCGTTAGTTGTCGAAGCACATAGCGCATAAGGCCCGAATTTCGATGAAAAAAGACTTTGCCAATCTTATTTATTATTTTTCAAAGATATATATAATGATCTCCACTTGTCGGTATTATGTGAATCAAAATGTTCACCAACTGGCTGTTAACATGTTGATAACACATATTTAATTCAATCTTTTTTTTCAGTCCTCTATTTTCATAGCATTGGATGTGTTTCTCTTAATTTTATAGATTTTTTGGTCCGAAAATTTAATATATATATTTTTTCGTTATATCTTTAATTTGTTCTTTGGGTGATTAAGGTAAAGCAGTTAAGAGGGACTGTACTTTTGGTGAAGCAACACTTTTAATAACAACAATTGTACTTATCCTTGTTAAAGTTTGGTGCTGCCCTTGTTTTTGAACAGATAAAACATTGTTGCATTTTAGGATGCAGACTTTTTTGAGATATATTAAGGGACTGGAGGCGGTATTCAAGAGTCATTGGTGTCAGTGCAAATATGAGTGATATTACTTTTAATATCTATTTACCCTCACATGAAATTATTCTTTAAAGTCATTTTGTGTGTGTGTACATAGTGTGAGAGTATCTGCACTTTTCCAAACAAAATATTTGCTTGTTAGATTCTAAATACAAATTGCAAATATCACAGATTCCGAATTTAGAAAAAAATATTCGTTCTTTTTATTTTAAGACACCTTTGTACTGAAAGTTTCTTAAATTTAAAAAGGGTTAAGAGTGAGGTTTGGTGCATCCTAGAACCTGGTTTAATCCCCCAGCGGCGTTTTTCCCCCAATGGCCTTCCAAGGCTGTCAACCATTTTATGTTTTGAAGTTTCATACATTGTTTCTAATTTTGATGTAATTGTTGTTTGTTCGTGTGCGTGTTTTTGGTTGACTGTGTTCTGTGAATGCTACTTTTCGTGTTCGACATTTATACCTCCTATTTGTGTCAATAGTTAAGGGTTCGGTGTCTTTTTTTGTGCGTTTATACCGCACAAAAAAAGACACTAAACCCTTATAATTGCAATCCATGGTTTTAAACTTTGTATCTTATTATTTTAATATACCTGTTCTAAATTCTCCCCTGTCAATCCGAACTATATTGTTACGCAGCACGCGTATACATATTAATTTATTTGGGGGAATACCAATGACGTCACGTAATAACAGCACGACGGCGTCAAAAATCACGTGACGTTACGCGCAGTTTTGGTAATAAGATTGCCCCAAACAACGTCAGCGTTAATTTTTCAATAAATGCAGATACAAATACATTAAACCCTTATAATTGCAATTACTATCTTTCAACAACTTATTTTCTTAAACAATTTATTAGAATGAATACGAGTTTCTGTTGTTCTTTACGCATACTCAATGAATGGCGGATGAAAGTAGTT
Organism: Cyrtodaria siliqua; assembly: GCA_037043455.1. Taxonomy (NCBI): domain Eukaryota; kingdom Metazoa; phylum Mollusca; class Bivalvia; order Adapedonta; family Hiatellidae; genus Cyrtodaria; species Cyrtodaria siliqua. Next base: position 51,034 of record JAWPHD010008871.1, on the reverse strand, counting down.
CTTCGTACAGTTCACTGGAAAAATTAACGTAGCTTATATAGACCATGTGATCGTCGTTTAACCAATCGCATTGTTTCTATTATCTAAATGTTCGAGTGACAGTTAATGGGACCAAATATAGTTGTTTATAGTTAATGATTCTGTCTTGCGAAGTGTCTATACATATTTTTATGATTTTATATTATGTTTATTTTGTTCCTTGTCAGTTAAGCTGTTTAAATGTTTCTCCTTTTGATATTTTATCGAGTTTTTTTTTCAGTAGTACCATATGATATTTTTATATGTTTATCTATGTACTTGTTTCACTTGTATTTGACCATAATATTAAAAATCTCTTAAATGTATGTTGTACGCTTGACATACTGTGTCACTGCGTTTGATTGCTTTTTCTATAGGACCATTTTTCTCATTTTTAGATGTTAAAAGACAAAAACTGATTTTGTCATATTGTTTTAATTGTTTATATATATATCAGGAAACGTAATGGTAATAAAAAGCTCGCCATTCTTTAGCGTAACGCCAAATAAGCTGTGCTCATTAAGTGTTAGCGTCATGACGTCACATAACAACTTTTGTCGTTATAAACTGTCCATAAATGTCGTAGAAAAGGATTAGGGTTCCGGTCGAAACTGTTCCTTTAATAAAACCAGTTGGTGATTTATGTTTTTTTACTTCAGTAATACGGCTTTAATTCAGTGTTTCCTTTTGCTTTTGTTGCATTTAGAATCTATTAATGAAAGGGTAATTAGGGAGATCGGTTGTATATTTTCCTGATGTTGGTATACTTGTTATAACACTTAGTCACGGTATGTAAATTTATTAAACATCGTGATTATTTCAATGACTAAATATTGTTTTATATCGTTCCAAACATTACGTGGTCCTGCCTTAATTCCATTAAGCGATGGGAAAGCTTAAATTAGCAGGATTTTGTAACGGATATTTCGACAATAACACGTATGTAAAAACTTTTTTTTTACTGAGAAAAATTTGATGTGTTATTAAATATTTTAATTTTAAAATATGCAAACTTTTTAAGCCGAAATTAAGGTTTAATTTTATACCCAAGCCAACCCCGTTTTCGCTTCTTGGAGGAGGGGTTGGATGGGGTATGAAAGTTATTACTCGGACAACGAAATGATACTTTTAAAATATCTGTAATTATACCACCATATCCATCCTGGACCTCTCTCTCTCTCTCTCTCTCTCTCTCTCTGATTATTTTTTAAAAGTGTTGAGTACAATACTGAATTCTATTGGACCTTTGCCTCGTCCAAATATAGATTCTGTTTGCTGGCTACGAGTCCAGTTGAATTCAGTATTGTACACGACACAGTCAAATGGCCTCTTTATTTCACACTTCAATAATCTAACCGAACGTTATACATTTGAATTCCAACTTGATAGTTATGTTATTAATTGAACAGAACAAAACATTTATTTTTATTTTTTCAACATGTATTAAGTGTGTAAAATTAAATTAGAAAAACATACGTAAAGTATCAAAACGGTACTGTTTCAATACATTTTCAACTTACATAGAATCGTGAGATAAATCGTGAATGACTCATTGAGTTTTAATGTTAAGAGTTATCTTACTATAGTATAAATACGGAATATGGATTTTTTGGAGTCGGCATCTAATCACATAATACAAATACGGAATATGGATGTTTTGGACTCAACATCTACTGAATATAGATTTAATGGACTCTAAATACCAGATGGAGTACAATAAGAATCTAATGTAGATGTTTTTTATTAAAGCAACTCTTGTGAGTACAATAGTGGAAATACCGAAAGATATTGTTTAAATTGACACAGGTGTGAAATAAATATATATATTTGGTATTAACAATGACCCGGTTTAATTTAACATAGTATTTTTGCACACACTACTTTTTGCCATAATAAGAGATCAATACATTGTGCAAGTGTACACTTGAAATGGTAATAAAGAAGATTCTAGTATGACAGTTTGTCTCAGAAAAGGTCTGGAATTCAAAATAAGTAGTAAATGAAAAAATCATAATGAAAATAGTTTTGTTTTGATATATTGAAGCGTGTGCCAAGACGAATATCTCATGCCGAATAGTACAATGTTACACATTTTGACTTCGAAAATGTCCTCGTGTTCAACTGAACGCGGCTATTTTGAAACTTTACCAGTAGTATTATATTTTTAACAAATACACTCGTTTAACCGAAGTTTCTAGTACAGGATGAACATTACATATATGCCCGTGTTATATTTAATCTTACTTTCAATAATTTACTTTGATCTGACCTAAAATGCTGCTTTATTTGAAAGTTCTCCGACAGTGTTTACATTATTGTTTATGAAGGTGCGATTTACTAAATTTCCCGAAATTGTATTCTTACGCCAGAAATAGTCTCCTCAGACTTTTCGAATACCATGTTGCTTTTTTCCAAATGTAATATATAAGTTTTGCAATTTCTATATAATTTTATGTCGTAGTCTTTATATTTTGTTTTGTATAAAAAATACAAATTTAATAGTCTTCAATAAAAACAAATTACAACGTGGGACCTACTTTTGCAGTGATATTTTTCGGTAAATGTTATTAGGCAGTTCCTATTCGGCAAAAACACGCCAATAACATTGCACTTTTCTACTTGATGTACAACTTTTAACATAGCAAGGTCGTTATTTGCATTTTTGACATATTTCTAGTTGTTTTAATGCAAAGTATACGTACAATTTTGAAACATCACATGACATATGTTTTTGTTTAGTGGGTTTGAGGAACCATACTACCATTGATACTTTACACATTTACCTTGACATTGACACATTTCAGTGTGTGTGTTGTGAATAAGTTGCGAGAAAAGTATCTTAAATGTGCAGACGTTTTTGTACTGAGATATGGTGAAATGTCATTCTCTTAGAGCAACGTATATAAACGATATGATATCTAGGTTGAAGCACACTGTAGCTACTGATTTAATGTTAATTTTGAAGTCACATGAAACTTTATTGCTGCATTTATTCTTGATTTACATGTATGTAGAGTTCATGTACTCAACTCCACCCAACCATGCCTTAACGGATATATTTAACATAAACCACGACTGTATTAAGTGTAGATGTTGTACTAGATCTACTGTACTCAGAACAGTTGCAATGCAAGCGTAATATTCTAAACACAAATATGACTGTTCTTTATCATATACATGATTGATAAATATATTAACATGCACCGATTTTACGCACAATATATGTATCGAGTTGTAGTAAAACGCCATTCATTCATTCATTCATTAACATACCCCGCAAAAAGCAGTTTAATAGTTTATTTTAGTATCATCACAGTACAATACAACAATTCATAAAATATAACTGTCATTCTTTTTAGAATTAAAAGAGACTATACAATTTAAATATACATATGACTGTTCACAGTGTTGCATTCATCGCGGCGGGAGGGCGAGTTTCAAGTGTAGTTATAGACATGATAAAGGGCAAAACTGGCACCACATATTGAAGCTTTGTTAACGCACACATTTTGAATATCTAATTTATCTACATATGGACCAAATCATTATCTTAACGGGAATATAGTCCCACAGCCAAACAATCATTTTTATTTAGAGTTCTGAAAAACTTGGAAAAAGTGAAATAATTATCAAAATCAGATGATATGACCATTAGAAGGTTGTTATAAAACGAATATGGGAGACGTTATAAATATGACAGCCGTTACTAAAAAGAGGAAAAAAATTAAACGAATTCGTCTCATGAACTTTTTGGTAGAAGTTGATGAAACTTCACAGGAAGCATCCTTGCATAGTATTTTCTCAGATTTATGAAAATCGTCCAGATCTGAACAGATATGGCCGCAGTTACTGAAAGTAGAACACTCTTTAAAATAATTATTTCTCATAACCCTTTCTCAGATTCATTTAATGTGTCCATACTCGTCAATAAATATGTTTTGTGCTTTTATTTCGCATATATAAGCTTGGTTCATTTGTTTAAATCCCAGTGGGAGAGATATTTTTTTGGAAACTCATTGGGTATGTTAATCATTATATTTTTACTAATTTATTTTGCTCAAACTGTCATGGTCTCTTTAGCCAGTAGAGCGATACAGGCCCTCATGGGCCTGTTGTTTTCAATTATTGTTTTTCCTTCTTTCTTTTAAGCTCTCTTTGTAATAAATGGATATTCCACCTTGTCTAACGTTTTTTTCCGAAACATATTTATTTTCATGACTTCCTATCATATTTCTGCACATCTACATCCTAAACTCTACAGTCTGTGAAGGTTTTGGTCAAATCCGATCATAAATGCAAGAGATACAGTGATAACAAAATGTTCCCATTAATGTCTCTGGCAGACATCTTGGATGACGTCATGACCCCATATGATGTTAATGTACATTAACATGTGATAGTGGAAAAAAGTATAAAATGAGAAATACGGAAATCAATTAAACTTTTAATAATTTAGAGAGGAAACATTATAAATACACATTTTTCTAAACACATTAGAGTTATATTCAATTTTAAATAGTATTACCGAGCATAACATCTTATGTGACATGTTGGAAATAAGCAAAACTTATAAAATTACTAATTCCAACGTGTGTTTAGAAGATGGCGCAAACTAAGATATAGTGTAAACTATTAAAGATTTGTCTTTATAATATATACGTCGATACATTTCAACAACTGAGAATTAGCAAAATACAATTCACCTATGTTTTGGAATAACCGTACCAATTGTAAATTATAAAAAAAGTCAAATAATTAAAGTTCAGGGCAAAACTTACACAAAACAGAGACATTTTCACAGCTCTTCATGTTTTAGAGGGGAGGGCGTACGCCGCACCCCACCGCTTCCCCATCTACCCTCATCTAGGATCAGCGCCTGGTTCCTGTCTGTCGCAAGATGACCCTAGTGGTTCGGACTAACTCAGGAAAGAATCAATGTCGGTGACTGCATTTACATAAGTTTAATGCAACTTTTTAAAATATTTTAAATATATATACAATTATCAAGAAAAAACAAGCGAATACACAGATGAAATATGAAAAAGACTATTCTCATGAACGTTTAAGTTTTATCACAAATACCGAATGTGTCGACTGACTCTATATGACACTAAAGTGTTTTGAAGTTACAACAATGTTGATGATCAAAAACATTACAAAGTATGATGCTCGAGAGCTCATGAATATGATGCGCGACTCCAATGATCGGTGATGGTCATCAAAAGCCTTCTACAAGGGTTGATGACTCAATGAATATGATGACGCGATGATTGACCTCCACCGAGGTTGTGGGGTAACGTTCCTCCAGTGAGGTGTGATGACGGGCCCACCACGTGTCCCGGGTGTTGTTGCTCCTATGGGAACCTGACCATTGTCCAGGTACGGGGACGGTCTCAACCGCTCGTTACGTTATGCGTTGAATCCCGTTGAATCACCTAGAGGGCCTACACACCCTAAAGGCTTAGCTCCACTCCCGGAGGCTTAGGCTGTAATAATACATACTTTTAGATGTCGGTTCATTAACACAACAATCTTATACAATTATCATTACACAAACAAATCATTATCTAGTAAATATAATTATTGATGTGTAGCAATGTATACGTATTCTACAATACCATGTATACTCATCGGCATGTATGCAAGTATAGCACCTCACCGTTAACCACCGTTAACCAATACACGTAATATACAACGTTATCAATTTATTATTGTATTGCAATTAATGAGTTATACACATTGGCATATATACATATATATCCTTTCACCGTTAACCAATGCACCTAATATACAACGTTATCAATTCAATATTGTATTACAATTAATGATCGACTACAATAATTGTATCTAATAAAGTTAACTTCAGAATCATATGCTAGTTGTATCAAGTTAATGTTTGAGAAACATATAAAAGCTAACCGGATGTATCAACATCACGAAACAAAATGGCGACGCCCATTGAATACAAATGTACAATAAAAGTTCATAAAATATATATACTGACCACATATTGCCTGTGAATTTCACCCTTGTTGTGGGGAGTTGCAAGGGTCTGCACATAGTAGACGGCCCAGTTGACCTCAGACGGTTCACTTTCCCAGTTAGTGAACTCTCCCTGGAGTGTCTTACCTCAAGTGTCTTTCTATTGATATTCATGTTACAGTCAAATGTATCAGGATGAGTGCTGTGTGTATCCTTATTGCTGTAACTACACCAAGCTTACTCTATAACTGAAGTGGTGTTCTACCTTCGTTGTTATGTGATTATTGTGTAAGCTATCCGTATTAATTATACAGCGTAATTACACCGTGATGTGTAATTACACCGTGATGTGTGTTAAAATCTCTCACTGAGTATTTTAACCTAGACTAACAACAGTGTCTACTTTACCAGGAAGACAATATCCTGTATCCCCAGGGGGATCTCGCTAACTGGGAAGGCGAACCCTTTGAGGTCAGTTGGGCCCTCTGCTGTGGTCAGACGCTTGTAAACCCCTTGAAACATTATTGTTCTGGCAACCAGATTCTGCCCCAGGCAAGAACTCCTTAATCTTGACAGTATCACCTGAGGCAGGCATTACGCCCTCCGATGACGGTGGCATTTTGCGGGAGGTAGAGGCAACCCAATTGGCTACTGTTGATAACTAGTTGAATACTTCAGAACATATTGCACATGCGATTTTAGTCGCTTGCTAATAACACAATATAAAAAACAGTCATGCTAAAAAAGCACACATGCTAAAAAGCAGACATATTAAAAAAGCACATGCAGCATAGCATACCGAAGATTTAGAGACGCATTTCGACAGGACACTTGTTATATTGCAAGAGTGACGCGCTATACACCTCAAAAAGTGACAAAAACGTACTCTTTAGTTAATGCATATAAACAAATTAATGTATTATTACTGCATAGATACCATTGCGTATACACATATATATTGTTTTAGGACTGGATATGTACCACTGTGTTATTTAATACAACTAACACCTTACTAACCCTAATGACACAGGTACGGAACACAGTCTATAATCGCTTACTGGACACACTACTCGAGTTGCATGCGTAAATAGTTAACAAATATTAAAACGAATATATAATACAGTAAGTGATATAGTACCAACAGCTTAGCGGTACATCTATTGCAACTGTGTAACAGTGTATACAAGATTTTTGAAAAAAATAAAAAACAGGTTGTTCGAATACTCTTCACCTTAAATGCAAGCAACAGTACCGGTACTTACATTGATAGCAGAGTTACAATAATACAAATATGAGAAAGAGTAATATGGCATTTAATAGAGGGTAACAAAATATTTCCCTGTAACCTCACGCTGCACACATGATGACGTTTCATCAGTATATTTTAAATGATATGGTGCGTCTTTACATAACAAAGCCGAATCGTTTGCATAAGTAAACTTCACAGAGACAGTCACATACAGACGCATATTATATATTTAAAGATTTTAACATGTGAGGAACATAGTAAAGAATATTATTATATAAGCGCAAATATAGAATTTCATTTCGGTCAAAATTACGGAATAAAGGGAAAACGCTATAAACTTGAAAGATGTTACTAAATCATAGACTGTATTAAAACAATTGTGTCAATTCGCATATTGTGCTAAATGAAACTACGTACAGTTAACGTAGAAGTGTCAATATAAATATATATGTTCGATAGAAACTTATAACACATAATAATTCAATGATAATATTATGGACACACGTCCTATTAGTCTTATGACACGAAAAAAACAGACATGTGGCTCATTACGGGATATAAAATAGATACCTTTGATATTTACACGACAAACGAAAGTATCTCAACGGTTATCAACAAATCATTACCACGAGTTAAACTAATTCACACCCTCTACATGTGGTAATTAGTCGTGGATAGGCAACACCGAGGGACCAATGTATTACAGATGTTCAATACTGTATATAAGACTGTAAATAGATACTTCCAAATCAACCGAAGCATTGTGGTGTAGTGGTTATAGTGTCTGCCTTGCATTCGGGAGGTCGTGGGTTCGAGTCCCCTGACCGCGTCATACCAAAGACTTTAAAAATGGAGTAGTTACTTGTAACCCATGCCTGACAAGCAAATAATGGGTAGTACTACGTCTGGTCAAAACCGTCTGGTCAACCCGGTGTCAGAATAATGTGTCTGGGTGGGGTATCACGTACTACGGCGTGGTATTCCAGTGTGGCAGCACTATATCTGCTTCAAGTAGACTGTAGATAGATACATAGCACTACACACAATCACTCACGCAATAGTCCAGACATAATGCCGAGCCAACGGGGGATTCTTCCCGGGGGCTCATATGGTAGAGGGACTTTAAACCTTAGAAATCATCATCATCTTCCAAATCAGTTGAGTTCTCACTCGACTAGCACACTGAAATCAATTAAACCCTTGGTGAAATTGAAATCAGATATACAAGCAATAGAAACGGTAAACAAACTCGTAATTGCTTGCGAACAAAAGTATATTTAAGCGGTAAAAAAACCCCGCAATATACAGTGTATATACACACAGAGTTGAGTTCACACTCGACTAACACTCTAAAATCAATTAAACCCTTGGTGAAATTGAAATCAGATATAGAAGCAATAGAACCGGTAAACAAACTCGTAATTGATTGCGAATAGAAAGTATATTTAAGCGGTAAATACAGTGTATATACACAAAAACATAATTCACTATAGGTGAATGTGATGGTTTGAAGACCAGCTCTTTAAAGTAGAGAATATTGAAGATTGGTTAACTATTAGAATCGACTATTAGTGTTACCCAATTGAGTGTAGCTTAGTGTATTTATTACACAAAGAGATTATACGATTGCACGAAAATCTCGCCAGGTCAAGAACTGGAGAATTGTAATAAAATAGCATACACACTCAAAGCGATTACAACACGCAGTAACTGTTACAATACAACAAATTGCAACAAACGTACAATACACTGAAAACAGAGAATGTTCAGTAGATGATTGTAACAGCATACACTACTCGATCGGCAGATGCCAACTTCTAGTATTCTGATACTAAATGAGTGTGAAAACGATCTAACATATACATGTAAAGATTGGAAGTGAATATATATACTAATACATAGTCCACGGTGACACACGATACCACACAGTTTAACATATACTGGTAGAGAATACACATGTAAAATGCACAAGGGTGGATATACGTGTATACGGGCTAAAACGCCAAATATTTAAGTAACACAACGGTGCCTCTTTATGGCAGCTGACGAAGGAATTTTTATTCCGAAAGATCTTTTGCATACAGGATATTGTTTTCCTGGTAAAGTAGACACTGTTGTCCTAGTTAAAATACTTTGTAAGAGATTTTAACATAACTTATCTAACGTATTATACTGCCTCCGTGATTAAAACACGGGGAAGGTAGTCTGTATGGTTAATACAGATACAGCTCACATATTAGTGTTACACATAATATAGCCGAGTACACTATACATTATTTAGAGACAATCGCCTACTCTGATGTGAGCTTGGTGTGAGTACAGTACATATAATAATATGTTAAAACATACTGTAACATGCAGAATAAACACTCGGGTAAGATTCACCAGTGGGATCTCGCTAACTGGGAAGGCGAACCCTTTGAGGTCAGGTGGGCCCTATGCTGTGTTCAGACGCTTGTAAACCCCCTCAAACATCAAACGACTGCTCCAACCAAAGCAACTTTTAACATTCCCGGCCACGACTGGAAAACAATGCACTTTAAAACCAAAACGTTCCGCCCAAACCATCATTTCCCATGTTCATTGCGTGACCCACGTGGCAACAGACGCAATTTATATAACTACACGAAAGAGATAGATTGTAAAATACCTATACTTTTACATGCATTAACGCCCATATAAACTTATTGAACGGCCCTGCCGTACTCCCTCAACCGACGTTATAAAATTGCTCGCTTTTCCGTGGTACATGAATATATCATGCAACTGGTGAATTTGTTTCAACTGAACAATGGATTAGCATGTGAATGACAGATGTCGCCAAGTGCTTACAAGAGCTATGTACGACCAATACGCTCTACTCAAGATCATTTTGTGACACTGTCATCCAGATGCCATTTAAGATGTTTATTATAAACTAAACTCACTTTCAAGATGTAAAATAATCGATTGTTTTGTACAGGTATTGCAAATTCATACTTCTCGAGACATTAGGTTTTGCTCGGCCCAAACAGTTTAGGTTGATTTTTTTTTGAGCGGATTGATTTGATTTACACATATTGTATGGCTACTATTTACGTACAGGGTAATATCAACATATATACGGTAAGAATTTAATATTGGCAAATGGGTCGGGTAACATGTTCTACCAACATTAGACTTAACGCTTCACAGGGATCGGCGGATCGCGGAAAAGAACCTCTTTCAATCCTACCTATTGTATAATTATTCTTATTTATTTGGTTTTAAAATATAGGGCCATAAAACACACACACACACACACACACACACACACACACACACACACATTTGATACTTATAATAGAACATTTCTAGTTAGATGAGGGTAAAACTGTACGCTGATATTTATGATTAGTTTTGAAGAGAGAGTGAAGATGTGTGAAAAACCCTACCTCAAAACCCTACCTCAAAACCTAAGATATAAAACATTTATGTCTTAGGTTCTGAGGTAGGGTTTCCCCCCATCTATTCATTTATTCTAACCTTTTCATATCCCATCGGGATCCCGAGCGTTTTGAAAGGTATTGTGTAGATGTATGTATTTTCTCATTCTTATGTCTTAGGTTTTGAGGTAAGGTTTTCCCCCATCTATTAATTTATTCTAACATTTTGGTATCTCCTTGGGTATCCAGTGCGTTTTGAAAGGTATTTTTTAGATGTATGTATTTTCTCTTTCCTTTCTGTTCTTTTCGTGTCTGTGTGCCCCTTATGAAGGCGTAAGCCGAACGCGTTTGGGTTTATATTAACTCTAGCATTGCAGAAATGTTTTTCCCCATATATTAATTTATTCTAACCTTTTCATATCCCCTCGGGGATCCAGAGCGTTTTGAAAGGTATTGTGTAGATGTATGTATTTTCTCATTCTTATGTCTTAGGGTTTGAGGTTGGGTTTTCCCCCATCTATTAATTTATTCTAACATTTTGGTATCTCCTTGGGTATCCAGTGCGTTTTGAAAGGTATGTTTTAGATGTATGTATTTTCTCTTTCCTTTCTGTTCTTTTCGTGTCTATGTGCCCCTTATGAAGGCGTAAGCCGAACGCGTTTGGGTTTATATTAACTCTAGCATTGCAGAAATGTTTTTCCCCATCTATTAATTTATTCTAACCTTTTCATATCCCCTCGGTGATCCAGAGCGTTTTGAAAGGTATTGTGTAGATGTATGTATTTTCTCATTCTTATGTCTTAGGTTTCGAGGTAGGTTTTTTCCCAATCTAATAATTTATTCTAACATTTTGGTATCTGAAGGCGAAAGCGCTTGGGTTTTTATAAACTGTAGCACTGTAGAACTTTTTTCTCCACCTATTAATTTATTCTAAATTTTTTACATCCCCTCGGATGTAAATATATATATATATTCGGTATATAAAGTCATATAAAAATAAAACCAGTGGACAGAATTTAAGTATCTTTTTTAGTAACCAAGGTCTACCCTACCCGGTTAATTTGGTATCAGAAACATTAAATTCCAAAGAAGATTTGATTTTAAAAAAATATCACGAACACACAAAGGGTCTGTAAAAAATGTTGCAAAGTCCATTAAAAGTAACAGTTACGGAAACATTCGAGTAACCAATAAAAAGATTATTATGTTTTCGCAAACTTTCATTGTAAACGATAATTATTGTTGATTGTTGATCTATTGTGAATTATCAACTGAGATAATAATGGTTATTGTCGAATGTCAAGGTTCAGCGATCATTGTACGGGTTCGAACTCTCCAATGGTCCAAAACGTTTTTTACAGAATATATATATATATATAGGGAGAAATATATGTGAACTACCAATATTTATATATATATATAAAGAAAAAAAGAAACGCAATCGGGAATTTCCGTTATATATTGTATGTACAATGTACTGTGGTTAATCGAATGATACATTGCTACAGCAGAACTTTTCTTTCGGAAAAAAGGACTAAAACAACACAACACACCAAATAATATCCCGTCAGAGTTTCAATATTGATAGTATACACGTTTGGCTGAAGCAGGTGAGCAAACATGTAAATGTAAACTTTTGCAATCTCTTTACATTAAATACAGTACTGAAATAGCTCAAATGTTCAAATCGGAATTTCAACGTTTATGAATGTCGTGTTACAAAGGGTACTGTGATTAAAAAGTCTATAACAGCACAGGTTTGTCCTTTCTCTAACTAGCTGCTACACTTTTTTTGCAAAATGATCTTTGGATTTTTCTGCAAATACTACGTAGAATTAAGTATAGATTTTATAGCGAAAATTCCCGAATTGCGTTTCTTTTTTCTTTAGTATATATAAAAAAAATGTGTTTATATACGTCTCTAATAATACATATTATACCTGTGAGATAGGAATATAGAAATTCCCATTAACCAGATCTCAAACAAATACAAACACTTGGGCAGATTTGAATATCATTCGTTATTCTTTGCGCTTTTTCTTATAAAGGAAAGTTCATATTTAAATAATACGTTTTATCACATAGCTTACGGTGTGGGAGTGGAATAACACCATTCTATATTTTCGATATCCCACTAGTTATATAAGTATGCAAATACACCTAGTATGCGCTGTCAAAAAAAATCGATAATGACTATGATCCATTTCCCACGGTTTATGTCGGTTTCGAGGCAAAATGCAATAAAAGTCGATATGTGAGTTATGTGATAAATATAATCTAACATTCGCTCTCATTCATTATTGAATTTATTAAACTCGTTAGCAAAAATGATATAATGCTCGACAAGAGCCTCGCATTAAATCATTTTTCAAAACTCGTTTAATAAATTCAATAATGAATGAGTAGCCATGTAAGATCCTCTGTTAATATTCCAAGGCGGTAGCCCTATTGTCAACCCTTTTGTGTTTGTGATGTCGTTTAATTTTATTATTACTTTTGCATTCTTGTTTGTCTGTTTGCATGTTTGTTTCTGTGTTTTGTGGTTGACTGTCCTCATTGAATGCTACTTTCCCTGTCCGATCTTTTTATATTTCTTTATAGCGAATTATTTATTTAATCTGTCAAAAGAAAGTACTTTTAGGAGAGTCAAGAGTGCCATCCTTACGGCATTTAATGAACTCGTTTTACGTTTTATTATCTACCTTGGTGGTGCGTGAAAAAAATCCAGAACATGTATAAAGTAATATAATAATAACAAGAGGGAGTTATACACATATAGTAAATAACTGCAAAACAATGATAAGGTGAAACAGCTATTATCATAACACATATATAGACAAAGAAGAGACAGTAAGGATGCCAAACCAAGGAAGTAGTCATTTTAAAAGAAGATATCAGTACACCAAAAATTAGGCAATTCGAAATGAAAATATAAGTACACCAAATATGTGGTCATTCTAAATGAAGATATCATTTAACTAAATATTTGTTTTTTTTTAAATGAAGATATGAATTAACCAAAGATTTGGTTATTCTGAATGAAGATATTAGTAAACCAAAGATGTGGTCATTATAAATGAAGATATCAGTACACCAAAAATGTGGTTATTCTAAATGAAGTTATCAGTAAACCAAAGTTGTGGTTATTCTAAAGAAACATCAGTTTACAAAAGATGTGGTCATTCTAAATGAAGATATCAGCAAACCAAAGATGTGGTCATTCTAAATGAAGATATCAGTAAACCAAAGATGTAGTCATTCTAAATGAAGATATCAGCAAACCAAAGATGTGGTTATTCTAAATGAAGATATCAGCAAACCAAAGATGTGGTTATTCTAAATGAAGATATCAGCAAACCAAAGATGCGGTTATTCTAAATGAAGATATCAGCAAACCAAAGATGTGGTTATTCTAAATGAAGATATCAGCAAACCAAAGATGTGGTTATTCTAAATGAAGATAATTATCAGTAAATCAAATTTGTGGTTATTTCAACTGCTGTCTCACGTGCTGAGAAAATAGGTCAACTTGTATCAATCAGGGTTTTTACACACAGTTAATAAATAACAATTTCAAATAACAATCGGTATCTCTGTATCACCTGTTAACAATCAGTATTTTTCTACAAATATATCAACCTTTATCCATTAAAATGTGTATATACAAATATAACAACCGTACCATATACAAATATAACAACCATATCATGTATGGATATAACAACCGTACCAATCAGTATTTCTATACAATTCCAGACCCCAAAAATGACAAAATAAATTATGTTGTTGTGATTCAGAATGGATCTGTATCTACCTATCGCTCTGTGGTTGATAATTAGTATTACCCTCCTGGTTAAGCTATTCGTATTATATGAAAAGCGGACTTAATTATAAACACAATGCAATGTGGTTTTATGTATATTATTGATAACTCACCGTGGAATTAATAAAATCATTGTCAGTGGCAGTATGTGAGGCCATAACCTTAACTGTTGATGATTCATATTATATAAAAGAGGTTTCAATGAGAAAAGCGTTTGATGTACTACTAAATGTATTCATTACTATTAAGAAATAAAGTATGCTTAAACCAACCTGGCTATAATTGTTATCATCAGGGAACTTCTTCAAACACCGTTGTAGTCTTCCGAAAGGCAAGTAGGTATAAAAATCGAACAGGAAGACTAGCAGTCAAGGACGACAGTCAACAAAAGACACACATAAAAACAAACAACAACTATCAAGATGAATAAAAGGCAAGATATGACATCACCAACATAAAAGGGTTGAAGATAGGGCTACCGCCTTGGAACGGTCAGTTGCAAAATGGCCTCTGGGGGTTTAAACCAGGTTCTAGGATGCACTAAACCTCACTCTTACCCTATCCCAATAAACGGGGCATTGTAAATAAAGATATTCCCGCCAGGCTATAATCTCTAACAAACAAGACAGCATTAAAAGGCAATGTAAGCAAAGCACATAAATGATCATGTATATATAATATAAAAGAACAAAAACCTAGAAAGCCACATAGTAAGTATTCAATGACTTGGCAGAAGCCAGAGCAACAGGAAAACAAACCGCAAAGGGTACGACAAGACAAGATTAAAGACAAACATCAAACGCTACCGTCCTATAAGGATTTAGGTAGACGTCATCATAGGATCCACAATCAGTTCGGTCATCGCACAATCAAAGAGGAAGCATACTGGCGAACTGTTACTGGGTCAACCACTAAACATGCAGTGCGTGGCAAAATGAAAGGGTCATAACCTCTTTTGATAAACTTTTTAACAAGTTTAATAAGGATTGTATGACCGTGATTATGATCAAGGACCTTATGAAGTTCGTAAGATCCTTTGTAAATCCGCGGTACAATGGAGATGCCCAGTATTAGAATGCTGATATCTTCATTTAGAATAACCACATCTTTGGTTTGCTGATATCTTCATTTAGAATAACCACATCTTTGGTTTGCTGATATCTTCATTTAGAATAACACAACATGGATCAGCTAATTTCTTTTAACTCTTTTTTATTTATCTATTAAACCAATCCCTCGGACTGTCCTTACGTTGGCCGTATCTAAGAAAAGTGTTCCATGTTGAAGACCATACCACGCGGGAAAAATCCGGCGAAGGAAAATATTTGGCAATAATTGATTATACAGTATATGATTTCTGACAGATGCATAGCTTTATTTCATTTATCTTTGCAATATCAATTTATCTTGAAAAAGGGTTGCACTCTGACATACTTAATATACATCTTCAATAAATCTGAATCTATGTTTTTATCTACGGCCGACTATTTTGTAAATGTGCCTGACAGGAACCTTTTCTCGGTCTATTCGTATTCCATCCTCACCAACTTTTCCAAAACTTTTTTTTAATTTTTTTTTTTAATTCTGGGGCAACGTTATTTCAAAAGGTAACATCTCAAAGGAAAATCGGGGATATGAAAATTGCGAAAATGAGTGCCTCCTCGGAGCGTTTTGTTTTTCAAAGTCCGGAATTTGCATAAATCTGACTAATATAGAGATTACCTGCAATGTTCGACAATGTCTCCTTTACTGTATGTAGAGGGTGTTTCTCCAGTTTGACGTATCTTTTGTAAATGTGACAGGTCGTCAGATATGCAAGCTGGATAAGTATTCTTCGATGCGAAAAGCATTTTAGAATATCATTCAGCAGGTCCATCTACTTTTGGAATAATCCCTAGACTTTTCATTATTGATCTTACCTAAAACCGAATTGGGATCTACTAGGGATAGTAGATCATTGTTACTGTGTACTCCCATTCGGTTTTACACTTGACATGTATGGACATGCCACATGATAATGATCTTGTATAATTGCATGTCAACGAAAACGTGCCTGTGATAATATCCTCACAACATATAATTCCTAAACAATGAATCAGTGCATCCATTGTACATTTGAATTTTCCTAACATTGTTACTGACTCTTCTTTGCTCTCAACAATGCTAATTTGTTTTCTCTAGTCTCTGACATTGTTATGGTAATATATCTTCGCCAGTATCCACTTTATACATAATATCCATACCATCCATTCTCATTTGCGTCATAATTGGTTTGGAGAATTTCGCATCTTTGGTCGATAAGAGGAATGCCATCGACACTGTTGTCATTATTCGCGTCTACATTTCCATGAAAAATGTTCTTTTATCCTACCTTTGTTACATTTTTATCTCGAGTCGGACATCTCTACATCGGGTCTGTGTTTTCTCATCGATGGCATATCAGTCGCGACGGTTACTACCCATCGGGTGCCAGTTTGCCTTTAATCGAGTCTAGCTTACTCTCGTACAATTATCTGTTGTTGTCTTACGGTCTCTTGTTTATTTGCAATTTTTTGTCGATCATCAACATCGAATCAAGTTGTATTCGATCAGAAACTATGATTGAATCCAAAATAACTCACCATGTAGTGAATCAAATGCACATTTCCCTGCTACCTTGCATAAGTTATAAATTCGTTAACGCTTTCACCTCAGTTTGTTGATATTTACTACTTTAAATAACTATTATTACTATGCTACGATACGATTAGGACCAAAGCATCTTAAGTACTGCTTCATTGATGTTGTTCTTAGGCAAAATCAGTAAGTGTAATAATACAATAGTGATTTTTTTAAACAATTCCATCGCCGAACAAAAGCTATTGAACCGTTAAAACCATTTCTATCATGTCTGGTGAAGTAAAATGCGTCCATCTGCTGCTGTCCGAAGCTATTGTTATGGTCACTTATTTCACTATAGGCTTCGCTTCTATTTATCCGTGTTATTGCTGTTTGTTGTTGACTGCATTTTGTTTGTCTTTTGTATCTACTTCATACTTGTTTGTAGTATGGTCGGTGAAATTGTCTTTGATGAATGCATAGCATTAACTAGTTTAAGTACGGGGCGGCGCTTTACCATACTCTAACGTCCGATAAATGGAAGTTAGAGTACGGACAGGGTCCCTAAATACACAATTATACAGAAAAGATGTCTAGTCTGTCTCAACTCGTTGCTTATTTAAAAATCTTGATGGACTACGCTCATCTCAGTGTGTCAGTAAACCATCTCGCTTAGGCCAGACTCTATCTCTAGTACTTATTGCACAATTTAAAAGATGAGCGCTATACAACCGTATTGAGTGATTATTATTCTATAAAGGCTGATTTGACATCTATAACATGTCTGGTTGATGAGTCATTAATAATCTAACTTTCTAGTGAATTTATTAGTTGATCCCAGTAAATAGTTTTGTTAGCTATTAAACACATTTTTTTTAAACAGGGAGAAGGAGTCATGTATAACACTCATCCGTTTAGCATAAATTTAAGCTTATTCGTTTGACATCGTTTGACACGATCGAGTAGGAGTTTAACCCCATTACCATTTTTATGTGTTTGCTGTGTATGGAACATGTGGATTGGATTTGAAGGACAACTATATTACTCTTCCAACAGACGATAAACGTTTAATCCATCAGAGCAAAGCATACGAAGGAGAACAAGTTTCCATCTAAATAATCCATCCAAATCAATCTAGGATCTAGGATCCATCATCACTATTGTAGTTGTACCTTAACTGCGGATTGATGTAACTTTACCGCAGTTTTGCTGACTTTCTCATATCAATTACTTAACTATGTGCTTTTGCAATTCTTGAACATACAAAAGTTAAATCCATTTCTGAAAAACTAATGCAGACTGTCACAGGATGACCTTAGTGGTTGGGCTAACTCAGGAAAGAATCAATGACGGTGAATGCATTTACATAAGTTTAATGCAACTTTTAAAATATGTTTAATATATATACAATTATCTAAGAAAACAAGCGAAAACACAAATGAACTATGAAAAGAATGTTCTCCTGAACGTTTAAGACGTTCTTAGTATTGCTATAAATACTGAATGTCTAAGACACTAAAGTGTTAAAGCTATAACAATGTTGATCTAGCGCGATAACTGTGATGCGCGAGAGCTCATGAAGATGATGATGCGCGAATTCAATGGATGATTGTCATCAAATGCCTTCTGTAAGGGTTGATGACGCGATGCAATGATAGTTAATCTCCACTGAGATTGTGAATGATATTCCTCCAGTGAGGACTGGTAACAGGCCCACCTTGTGTCCCGGGGGTTGTCGTTAGTTAAACCTGGCTGCGCAGGTACGGGGACCGTCTCCACCGCTTGTAACGTTAATCGTGGAAGCTTAGCTCCACTCCTGGATATCCAAACCTAGATGGCTTACTCCAACCCTGGATGGCTTATATCCTGGATGGCTTATATCCTGGATGGCTTAGGCTGTAATTATACATACGTTTTAGATGTCGGTTGACAAACATACAATCTTGCATAATTATCATTACCCAAACAAATCATTATTCAATCAATATATGTAAGCTGTACTAATGATGAGTAGCAATGTATACATATTCTACAACGCCATGTATACGCTATGTACGTCGCTGTTAATCAATGCCCCTAATACATGTAATATAAACATGATCAAATTACTCATATATTACACTCACTGAGTTATGCATGCACGCATTTATTCTTGTCACTCATCTCATTGTTAACTAATGTTAACAATCGTGTATTACAATCACCGAGTTATACGCCAACGTTAACTAATGCACCTATTATCCACTGTTATCAAATTAATATTGTTTTACAATTAATGATCAATTACACTAATTACATCTAATAAAGTAACTTCAAAATCATATGCTAGTCTAAAGTTATGTTTGAGAAACATCAATGCTAACCGGATGTCGTAACCGCCAAACAAGATGGCGCCGCTCACTGAATACAAATATACGATAAAAGTTTAATAAAACTACTAACCACATGTTGCCTGTGAAATTTGCCGTCCAATCTCTGTTCCAACAAAGTACTATCGATGATCCCGGCGAAAGCTAGAAGACAATGGGTTTTATAGCAAACATTACGCCCAAATCATTATTTCCCCCGTTCAGTCCGTGACAAACGTGGCTAAATCTACAGTATTGAATCTACACGAGAGGCCCCTTATACAATTTTGCCGTTTAAGGAAAATATACCTATACGTTTACATGCATTAGCACAAAACTTAACTTATGACACGGCCTCTCTGGTGGCCACTTAAAATGTGCACGCTTTTACGTGTTACATGAATAGATCATGAATATTGTGAAATTGTTTCAAATCGAACAATAGATTTTGGGTGTAACCGATACAAGAGCTATATACGACCAGTACGCTCTACCCGTGATATTTTGTGACAACATCTCCCCACTTAAAGAAAGTGCTACACTTTTAAAATACAACAAAATGATAATTAATATTTACACGTTAAGAAACTATTAATTATTCTGAGCAAATGAGCGACAAAACGTACAAGCTGATCGCTCAATCGCTTGAGTATGTTAAATATTACCACTGCAGTTATAACCTAACTATAATATGTAATTACAATTTCAACACTATTCTACACTTGTACACTACCCTGTCGTAACATATACTACTATTGTACAATACACTGCAATACACTATTGTATTAAACCGGTCATTATGTGCGGCGACTTAAATAGTCTGCCCAATATTGTGCTTTCCACGATCTATTACACCGACTTTACGGTTACTAATAACACTACTTCCTGTCACTACAAGAACTCCAACCTTACACATTGCATCCATCGCATTACCAGTATACTGTTTGCGAAATGGAGTAGGGTCTCTCGTTTCCCTAATCGGCTTTGCTAAAGTGTGCTTAAAGCTACACTGCACTACATCTGTTGGTCTCGACTTATCGGACCGAACAGTACTACACTCAGAGTCTAAACGACTTACCTCTCGTTTCTCTGCTACACTAAGCATGCCCGATATGTCTACATCGGCTGCTGTCTCCTTACCTACACTAGTGGGAAAATACATGGGACTAGTGTCCTCACTACTGTCTTCCTCACTATCCCCAATAACTGCAACATTAACTACGGTTAACACCCCTTGTTGCACATTATCGGTTCTACTGATATACTCTTTCAGCATATTCGCATGAAAGGTCTTTAACTTTCCGTTTATCTCGATACGGTAATCCATAGTGTTCACTATCCCTCTAACGTAAAACGGACCTTTCCATTGTAATAACAACTTGTTATTGTCGGTCGGGAGTAACAGTAACACCTGGTCATCTATCTTAAACTTCCTAGCTCTAGCTTTCTGGTCATAGTACCGTTTATACTTGGTACTTGCCTTAACTAACTGACTTTGAGCTATCTTACAAGTCTCCTCTAGTTTCTCCTTCAGATCTAAAACATACTGATATGAAGTCTTAACCTCATCACTATCTACTTCACCTGCCCACATCTCTCTAAGAATCCTCATGGGACCTCTAACTGACCTACCGTACAATAACTCAAACGGAGAAAATCCTAAACTCTCTTGTGGAACCTCTCTAAATGCAAACAATAAAGCATTGAGATACTTGTCCCAATCTTTAGGTCTCTCGGTACACATATGCCGTAACATTTGCTTTAACGTCCCGTTAAATCGTTCGACTAACCCGTTACACATAGGGTGATATGGTGTTGTCATGATTTGACGCAAAGACAATAACCTGCTTACTTCAGCCATAAGTTCTGACGTAAACTGTGACCCACAATCAGTCAGCATTTCCTCTGGTACACCTAGCCTACTGAACATATCAACTAATGCCTCGGCTACTTTCTCAGTTTCAATTGAGGGCAATGCTACTGCCTCCGGATACCTAGTTGCATAGTCTACCATGGTTAAAATGTACCTATTTTTCCTATCCGACACTGGAAAAATTGGTCCAACTATGTCTACGGCTACCCGCTTAAATGGTGTATCTATCAGTGGCATCTGACCTAAATGTACTTTGGTCACTCGACCTTTTGGTACTGTCCTTTGGCATACATCGCAGGACCTACAATACCTAGTTACATCTCCACTAACGCCTGGCCAATAAAATTCTGCCAATACTCTATCTGACGTTTTCTTTACGCCTAAATGACCTCCCATAATCGACTCATGAGCTACCTTAAGCACTGTCGTTCTATACTGGGTAGGTACCACTAATTGGTGAAACTGTCTACTACCACTATCTTTAAATTCTCTGTACAATAACCTATTCTTATGTACAAACTTACAACTACCGGACCCTTTACACTTCTTCACTACACCATCCTTGGCCTTCACTTTACAAGGACCTAATGACTCGTCTTGAGTTTGTGCTTCTATAAACTCCGCTTTAGATATGTCACCTACGGCTGCAGGAACCTTTAATTTTCTATAAGCCTGAGCTTGCTTCTGAACCTGCGCTCTAGTCTCTACGGCATTACTTATGCTACTTCCAAAATCGGACATTACCGGAAGTGCTGAACCATCTATGTTCCCTATCGTTAAATCATACATCGGGTCGTCCATACAAAGTGCCTCTGTAGTCCCTTTGAAGAAAGGTGTATCTACATCTATTCTCGCTATTGGCACGTGCTATACCGACTTATTTAACAACATACACGGTGACTGTTTACCTACCAACTGGTCATCCGTAACTAAACTACGCCTAACTACCACACCTGTACAACCTGTATCCCTCATTACAATTACGTCCGTGCCACTCACTCTACCATCTGCCGTTGGAAGATTTGCATACGGAAAGAGACATGTTCCGATCTTCGCCATTACACCATCCGCTTTAACACAACAGCTACTACTCTCGGTTTTAATAACCGGACTATTACTACCTCTGCCTCTACCTCTACCTCGGTTTTGACCACCTCTACCTCTACCGAAATTCCATGGGTTGTTAAAACCTTGGTTCTGATTCCCTACATTGTTGTCCACTCTGCTATTGTCACTAAAATTGTCTACGACAGCGGACACTTTCACCGCTTTCCTACACTCATGTGAAGCATGATTCCCATTACAGTGACGACAACGAATAAAAGGTCTACCTATGTTACCACTATTGCTACCTCCTCGAGCACCCATCGAACTACCTCCACCTCTATAGTTTCCACTCTGGCCTTTCTGTTTAGGATCGTCCCCTTGCCTATCTCTAAAAGTTCTGTCTTTCGACACTACATTATGAGCTCCACCTCTAGCCTCGGCAAACTGATCTGCTTGAGTTGCCATTTCATTTACACTAGTTAGTTTTCTTTCTTTAAGAAATAAGAACAGATCTCTACTACAAACATTGAAAAGCTGGTCCCGCAACAAGAAATCTATGAGGCCCTGATAAGTCTGCGCTACCTTCCCTAACTCTAACCACCTATCTAAGTAATTTCTAGACATACTAATAAACTGAATAAATGACTCGCCTTTCTCAGGCAGACAAGCTCTAAACCGCTTTCTAAAACCTTCTTCAGTTAGCTCAAATCTCTTTAAAAGAGCATCCTTTAACTTGTCATAGTCAAGAGCATCTACACTAGGTAATCTAGAAAATACATCTAAGGCCTTGCCTCTCAATAACGCACTTAAATGAACTGCCCACTTATCTTTGGTCCATTCCTGTAGCTCAGCATAACGCTCGAACCGTAACAAATAACTGTCCATGTTATCTTTGTCAGCATCAAAGTATGGTAACTTCGAACCTTTTAACTTCCCAGAATAACTATCTTTCCCTACAGTTCCACTGTCCTTACTATGTGTCTTAGCTGCTTCCAACTCTAAAGCTAACTTATGATCAAACTCTTTTTGCTCCCTTTCCATTATCATCTTAGCCTTAGCTAGTCTACCATCTGTTTCGAACCTCTCATCTTCTAACTCTTGCTTCTCCCTTACTATTCTACTTTCATCATCTCGCGTCTCTTTAGCTAACCTGCCTTCTAATTCTAGCTTCTCTTTATCAGCATCCAACTTCTCTTTAGCTAATCTACTTTCTAATTCTAACTTCTCTTTATCAGCATCTAACTTCTCTTTAGCTAATCTACTTTCGAATTCTAGCCTATCTTTCTCTAATTCTCTTTCCTTAAGTCTAAATTCCCTTTCCTTAGCCTGTTCGTCTTTAACAAAGGTTCTAAGCTCCTCACCAGCATAACCTAACTCCTTACCCATTTCCGTAAGATCCTTTATGGACGTCATGGTTATAGACATTGTGGACTACACACTACAATAATTACAATACACACGTCACTAATAATTCTACTCAACTAACTACTAATGGTAAGTCACTGTATCCTCAGTAAATACCTGGGCATCATCATAGGACAAGTTACATGCACATTTGTACTAGCGCTTACTACTAACGGTTATGTATAGATAGTATCTAGCTTCCACAAAACATATACACTACATACAATATCTTAATTTGATATTGGACATAAACCTTAAACAATCATCGAAATGTGTATAACATGTACATGTATATTTACTTCTCCCATCAATATAAGTATACTCGAGTGTCACAACATGAGTAGAACGTCTTGTTCGCCAACCTAATTGGATACTATGTGTATATCAAGGGAGGTAAAAAAAAACACCCAAATTATTGAGCAAAAGTGCCTCAGACCCACTCGTGTATACCACTGCGACCTCGCGCCAAGGAAAGAACGGACAAAACAACAGTTTGGACTCACCCTACCCTTGTCGTGTCTTGACTTGTCTTCCAAGCTGTGCCCGTGATCGTCGACAGTCTCCTTGATGGATCAGAGGGTGGTACACAATTCTAAAATAATAAGTAGAGATTTAGTATATCATAATAAAGATCACTTATTGATTCTTTCCCTCCGTAGTCGCCCAAAATCCCACTACTCTGACACCAGTTGTCACAGGATGACCTTAGTGGTTGGGCTAACTCAGGAAAGAATCAATGACGGTGAATGCATTTACATAAGTTTAATGCAACTTTTAAAATATGTTTAATATATATACAATTATCTAAGAAAACAAGCGAATACACAAATGAACTATGCAAAGAATGTTCTCCTGAACGTTTAAGACGTTCTTAGTATTGCTATAAATACTGAATGTCTAAGACACTAAAGTGTTAAAGCTATAACAATGTTGATCTAGCGCGATAACTGTGATGCGCGAGAGCTCATGAAGTTGATGATGCGCGAATTCAATGGATGATTGTCATCAAATGCCTTCTGTAAGGGTTGATGACGCGATGCAATGATAGTTAATCTCCACTGAGATTGTGAATGATATTCCTCCAGTGAGGACTGGTAACGGGCCCACCTTGTGTCCCGGGGGTTGTCGTTAGTTAAACCTGGCTGCGCAGGTACGGGGACCGTCTCCACCGCTTGTAACGTTAATCGTGGAAGCTTAGCTCCACTCCTGGATATCCAAACCTAGATGGCTTACTCCAACCCTGGATGGCTTATATCCTGGATGGCTTAGGCTGTAATTATACATACGTTTTAGATGTCGGTTGACAAACATAACAATTTGCATAATTATCATTACCCAAACAAATCATTATTCAATCAATATATGTAAGCTGTACTAATGATGAGTAGCAATGTATACATATTCTACAACGCCATGTATACGCTATGTACGTCGCTGTTAATCAATGCCCCTAATACATGTAATATAAACATGCTCAAATTACTCATATATTACACTCACTGAGTTATGCATGCACGCATTTATTCTTGTCACTCATCTCATTGTTAACTAATGTTAACAATCGTGTATTACAATCACCGAGTTATTCGCCAACGTTAACTAATGCACCTTTTTATCCACTGTTATCAAATTAATATTGTTTTACAATTAATGATCAATTACACTAATTACATCTAATAAAGTAACTTCAAAATCATATGCTAGTCTAAAGTTATGTTTGAGAAACATCAATGCTAACCGGTAGTCGTAACCGCCAAACAAGATGGCGCCGCCCACTGAATACAAATATACGATAAAAGTTTAATAAAACTACTAACCACATGTTGCCTGTGAAATTTGCCGTCCAATCTCTGTTCCAACAAAGTACTATCGATGATCCCGGCGAAAGCTAGAAGACAATGGGTTTTATAGCAAACATTACGCCCAAATCATTATTTCCCCCGTTCAGTCCGTGACAAACGTGGCTAAATCTACAGTATTGAATCTACACGAGAGGCCCCTTATACAATTTTGCCGTTTAAGGAAAATATACCTATACGTTTACATGCATTAGCACAAAACTAAACTTATGACACGGCCTCTCTGGTGGCCACTTAAAATGTGCACGCTTTTACGTGTTACATGAATAGATCATGAATATTGTGAAATTGTTTCAACTCGAACAATAGATTTTGGGTGTAACCGATACAAGAGCTATATACGACCAGTACGCTCTACCCGTGACATTTTGTGACACAGACATTGTACTGAATTTGATCTATATTGTTGAAAAAAATCAGAAAAGGTCGTGTGTATGTTTAATACAATTTACTGAGTCTGTACCAACCTGTATTTCAGGTGAAGCAGTCTGTTTATCCCCACCCGAAGTTATAAGCGGATCTTACTCCCCCATACAGGACACCTACTCGGATACCGATAATGTGACGTATGAGTGCGACGAAGGATTTACCATAACTGCCGGTGACCCGAATCTCAAGTGTGGCAAAACAGGAAGCTGGGTCGGAACTGCGCCCACGTGCACAGGTAAATAAACAGATGAGACGAAACACGCGAAAACGACCCTTCAGACACAATTTTGACACTTTATGTTTTTTTAAGTTTATGCAACACGGTGATTTTCTCTTTAAATATCTCTTTATTTTATGTTGATATCTTAATTAAAAACGATTTTATCTCAATTTGAAAATTAAAGATTGTACTCACCAATTTTGACGTTGACGTCGGCATTTTAGACGATGTCGTTGATTAAATAACACCAAAAAACATGAACAATTACCATTTTCTATGGCATCAACTATTTATATTAAGCAAACATATTCCCTATGTTATAATAATTAGGTAAAACACGGAAGTGACGAGAAATTTGATTAGTAATTAATTGATTACCGCCCGACGTCATAAATTGTTACTTTCTGACGTTGTCGTCTAAACGTCCGAAGGGACGTTTTCGTGTGTTGCGGCTCATATGTCTTTTACTATATGACGGAAGTCGTTACACATTTTAGTGTTAGACAGGATGTAATATGGTGTTGATGTTTTCTATTTTATTAGTATTTCATTAGTAACACATGGAAGCTGTACAATTCAGTAGTATTGTACTCAAATGTTAATTTGTTTAGTTTATATAAGTTACAAACGAAACATCCTAATTATCTATACACCATACGGTAATGTTTACCGACGGGAGCCTTTAGTGTTTTGTAAACGTCGATTTTTCGTGATCTAAATTATTAAATTTAAAGAAACTATTTATATTAAAAAGTACTATGAATGATAATAGTGCGGTATGAAAACACATGATAAATTAAACCGTTGCACCGGTTCTTTTTCTTGTATCGCTTCTCATGTAAATTATTTAGCGGCGCGCATACACCCATTTAACAATGAGTCGGTATTATTTCGGTGCAACGATAGGCAATAAGAATGCTTACTGATAGTTTTCCATCAGTGCATCGGTAATATATCATTGCACAATATATTTAGGATACGGGCTTGAACGAGTTGTATTCCATGGATTATACTGTTCACCCTTTATTATAAACTATATAACGGATTAGTTTCTTCACTATTACACAACTATTGTTCTTCTGAATTTGTTGTGTTAGCGTCATTTCAGATTTCACAGACCCCCAGTCGGTGGTGGGGTAATAAGAATCAACCGACTGCTCGTTACTAAGCAGAGGGGTAGGACTCCCCCCCCAAAAAAAAAAAGTAACCCACCGGTTGACCGTGGGTGGCGACCCGTGTCGTTTGAGAAGGGAATCCTGGTGGTTGAGTGACGTAGAGATCTGTTAGTTATCTCCGCGTTACAACACACCACTTTGGTCCGGACTTCAACTAGACGGGCGGTCAGATTAGCCCGATCTGATCAATCGGTTTGTCACGCCAGCTATACGGGATCCTAGCTTCTTGTTTAATTCATATCTCTCTCAATCCCTCTCGTTTAATATCTTACTCCCCTTGTATTGTGTCCTCTTTAAACATAATGTAAAAGGATCCTTTATGGCGGTGGCGCTAGGGCTAATCATGTATTACTGAACGCTCTATGGCTATACTCATGCCACTTTTAAGCGGAACATAAGTGCGGCTCTTCGGCTTTTGAGTTAAGGGGTTATGTCTGCTGGGTGGTATGGGGGTCTGATGCGTTAGTTTTATATGAGTATACTCTTCACGTATTCTTGGCATTTGTCTGTCGGATATCCACAGCAAATGTCCCCTTGTTGGACTCCGATGTGGGTGAGAAGCGTGGAGAATGAATATCAATTCCCCATTATGGCACCAAAACACGCACACAAAACTACTCATACTCCAAAACGATCTCGAGAAGATTCCGAATCAGAATCTGATAAGGTTATTTCTCATCTAATTTGGCCTCGTTTTCTCAATATTTTCACTCTAGAGGATGACAAACCTATAACTAGACTCTCTCCTTTTGCCATCTCCAAGGCTTTACTTAGTTTAAACTTATTTATTTTACATCGATTGTAACGAAAGCTCTATGAACTTATTTGAATCACTCTCGATGTCTTCCTTGGTAGAACCAGTACTAAGCAATGCAGATAAAGTGTCTTGCTCAGGGACACAACGCATATGGCAATGACGGGAATCGAACCCAAAATTCC
Source organism: Cyrtodaria siliqua (assembly GCA_037043455.1). NCBI lineage: Eukaryota > Metazoa > Mollusca > Bivalvia > Adapedonta > Hiatellidae > Cyrtodaria > Cyrtodaria siliqua. The sequence goes on along the minus strand of JAWPHD010008871.1, from coordinate 22,666 downwards.
TTCAACTATATTCTCAACAACTCCTACATCTACTTCATCTATTTCGAAATCGACGGACTTTGGTGAAACCAAGAGTCCACCAAACCCGATGAACTCTTCCAAACGTTCGTCAAATCCGACGAACTCTCCCAATAGTTCATCACCAAGCAGAACTGCTTCCACGGACGTGACAGCAAGTAAAAAGAAAACTCCCGGGTAAGGGAAGCAGTCAAAATGATCTGATGATCCGATTGAATTGCACAACAGATTTGGAGACTTTGGAGTTGGAGGTTGATGATCCAGCACGTCTGGAACTCCCAAAGTCGCCAAAGTCTCCAAGGTCTGCCAAACCCAACGACCGTAAACCCGTACTTCCGCCTTAATGACATCAAAATCAAATAAGGTCATTCAATGGAACTGCCAAGGTTTAAAACCTAATTATGATGAAATCCGCTTACTTTTAAATAAACACAATCCTGTTGCATTTTGTCTTCAAGAAAAACTTTCTTGAAGACTAGTGATAAGATATCTTTAAAAAACTATTCATTGTATAACAATATTTGTGATACAGGTGATAAAGCTTCTGAAGGTGTTTCCTCACAGAACTGTTGCGTTGAAAACTGGTTTGCAAGCTGTTGCGGTCAGTGTTACGATGCACAGAGTTATAACAATATGCTCCTTATATTTACCGCCCAGTTCTTCGCTAGACCTTAAATATCTAAATCACCTAGTTGCAAAATTACCATCACCTTTTATACTCTTGGGTGATTTTAATGTACAAAATTACATTTGGGGTTGTAAGGATATCAACGATAAAGGCAAGAAAGTTGAGGATTTTTTTTTTTATGATAACAAATCACATACTTGTTTACATCCAGCTACAGGCTCTCATTCTTCCATTGATTTAACAATATGCGATCCAACGCTTTGATGGATTTTTCGTGGAGTGTTGGTGACGACCTATGTGGAAGTGACCACTTCCCCTTATTTCTTGAAAATATCGGCCCTCCACTTCTCGAAAAAACGCAACGATGGAAACTTCGCAAAGCTGATTGGGATACGTTTCAATCTCTTTGTGATGAACAATTACAGTCTTCCGTTTTCGAGGATGTCGAAGACGCAACTGCTCTTTTTACCAAAACCCTTTATGATATAGCTGATCAAACTATTCCAAAAGCCTCGGCAAATCCAAAACGCCCACATAAACCATGGTACGATGATGACTGCAAAAAGGAAGTCAGCGGTCGTAAAGCTGCATTAAATGCTTTTAATTTGCGGCCTACTCAAATAATTTAGATACTTTTTTAGAGTTTTTCGTGCGAAAGCCCGTCGTACTATTAAGGATAGCAGGAGGAAATCCTGGAGATCTTATGTCTCTAGGCTGAACTCTCGCTCATCTCTTAAAAAGAGTGAGACATGGTCTGGAAAATAAACGATAAAGGTAATTCTAGTTGTGTAAATCATCTTAAAACTGATAATGATGATATTACATATGTCATAGATATTACAAACACTTTGGCAGAAACTTTTTCTAAAATCTCTTCTTCAGAAAATTGTCAACCAAATTGTCTAAAAATTAAGAAACTAAAAGAACAGAATAAGCTGAATTTCAAGTCTAAAAAATTGGAGAAGTACAATAAACTCTTCACTCTCAAAGAACTTCGAGAATCCCTTAAAAAGCCTCATGATACATCAGCTGGTCCTGATGATATCCATTATCAATTATTAAAACATTTACACTTCTTGATATATTTAATAAGGTTTGGGTGACCGGAAGCTTCCCCGATTCTTGGCGGGAAGCAATCGTTATTCCAGTCCCCAAACCTGGAAAAGGTCATACGAACCCAATAAAGTATCGCCCTATTGCTTTAACGAGTTGTATATGTAAAGAAATATAAAAAGATCGGACAGGGAAAGTAGCATTCAAGGAGGACAGTCAACCACAAAACACAGAAACAAACATGCAAACAGACAAACAAGAAGGCAAAAGTAATAATAAAAGTAAACGAGATCACAAACATAAAAGTGTTGACAATAGGGCTACCGCCTTGGAACGGTCAGTGGCAAAGTAGGCCACTGGGGGTTTAAACCGGTTCTAGGATGCACCAAACCTCACACTTACCCTACTGTCATCCCATTAAAACAGGACAGTGTAAATAAAGAAATCCCTTTCATGGAACGAATGATTAATGAGAGACTCGTTTGGTACCTGGAATCCAACAAGCTGATAACAAAGTATCAAAGCGGATTCCGGCGCCAACGAGACACAACAGACAATCTCATTCGATCATTTATTAGGGAAGCTTTCGTAAAGAAAGAACATCTATTCCCTGTATTTTTTGACTTGGAGAAAGCTTATGATATTGCATGGAAGTACGATATCATGAATGATCGGTCGTAGAGGCCTATTACCAATTTTTATAGAGAATTTCTTAGAGGATAGACAGTTTCGCGTCCGAATGGGTTCAACCCTCTCTGACATTCATGAACAGGAGATGGGTGTGCCACAGGGCAGCATACTCTCTGTCACCCTTTTTAATATAAAAATTAACAGTATAGTTAAATGCATCAATCCTGGTGTGGATTGCTCTCTATATGTTGACGACTTTGTTATATGTTATCGTGCAAAAAACATGAACATTATTGAGAGACAACTTCAACAATGTCTGAATAAACTTCAGACCTGTTCGGATGAAAATGGTTTTAAATTTTTTAAATCTAAAACTAATTGTATGCACTTTTGTCAACTGCGTAAACATCACGAAGACCCTCATCTAACACTGGATGGGTCACCAATACCAGAAGTGGATGAAACAAAATTCCTTGGTCTTATTTTCGACCGTAAATTAACGTTTATACCACACCTTAAATACTTGAAGGCCAAGTGCCTTAAAGCTTTTAATTTACTTAAAGTTGTTGGAAACACTAATTGGGGAGCAGATCATAAGGTACTCTTACAACTTGATAGATCTATTATCAGATCCAAGCTGGACTACGGCTCAAGAGTATATGGATCGACTATTAAGTCATACTTGCATATGCTCGATCCTATACATAATCAAGGATTACGACTCGCCTTAGATGCCTTTCGTACATCACCAGCCGAAAGTCTATATGTTAAAGCTAATGAACCATCACTGTCTCATATACGGGACAAATTAGCCCTTCAATATGCCATTAAATTAAAATCTAACCCTTCAAACCCATCTTTCGATAATGTTTTTAATCCTAGTTATGAACCTCTTTTTGATCGAAAACCGAAGCCCATTCGACCATTCGGTTTTCGTATTAAACCAAAATTAAGAGACACTGAAATCGACCTAAATTTGATTGCCACGTACAAAGTACCACAAATTCCACCGTGGACTTTGGAAACAGTAAGAATTATTTTCGATCTTTGTAATAGTAACAAATCCAGTACAGACCCTACTGTCTTTCAAAGCAAATTTAATGAAATTAAATCGAAATACAGTAACTTTCAACATATATACACAGATGGTTCTAAAGATGGAGATAAAGTAGCTGCAGCAGCTGTTGTTCACAAACACAGCATAAAGAGCTGCCTGCCTGACAAGGCCTCTATCTTTTCAGCTGAACTTAGGGCAATTGAACTTGTCTTAAATTATATTCAGGAATCTGATGATGACCATTTTGTAATCTTTTCTGATTCCCTTTCATCTCTTCAAGCACTGGGAAATATGAAACATGATAACCCAGTTGTGCTTCAACTTTTAGAAAAGTACAACTCTCTTATAGTTGATAATGTTATTATGTTCTGCAGGCTTCCAAGACCTGTAGGAATACGTGGTAATGATAGAGCTGATAGTGCTGCTAAGGCAGCATTAGGTTTACATCGTGTAGGAATACGCGGTAATGATAGAGCTTATAGTGCTGCTAAGGCAGCATTAGGTTTACATATATCTAATGCCAATTTACCTTATACTGATTTTAAAAGTTGTATTGACACATATTTTCGTAACTCTTGGCAAGCCGCTTGGGATTTGTCAGTTAACAATAAACTCTATTTAATTAAACCGTTACTCGGAGAATTGCGTTCACCTAGTAGACCTATTCGTCGAGAGGAAGTTGTCTTAGCCCGGTGCAGGATAGAGCGTACACGTTATACTCATTCATATTTATTACATATTACAAGGTGAGCAATTACCAGAATGTATACCCTGCTTTGCACCGTTAACGGTCAAACACATCTTGTTAGAATGTGTAGACTTTGATCCTATGCGTCAAAGGTACTACAATGTTAATACTATGACCGAGTTATTTAATACTATATATTTTAGTCTTGTTTTAGATTTCCTGAAGGAAGTCAGACTATATAAATCATTATAATATGTTCTTTTATATATTTACTTCTTTATATACCCATTTTCGGGCAGTTGTTGATTTACATGTATAGTTTATATTACTACCATATCATCCCTTATTTGTAAATAGTTTTATCTTTATATATTTACATTAATTTTTAATTAATCCTTCATTTCTACATCTTTCATCAGTTTCTGCGCACAATATGACCTATTTATGTGTCGACGTGCCGTAAAACACCATTCATTTATTCATTCATTCATTCATTCAAAGGTACTAAAATGTTAATACTATGAAAAAGTTATTTGATACTATAGATTTTAGTCTTGTTTTAGATTTCCTAAAAGAAATCAGACTACATAAATCATTATAATGTGTTCTTATATATAATTACTTGTTTATATACCCGTTGACGGGCATTTGTTGATTTACATATAGAGTTTATATTACTACCATATCATCCCTTATTTTTTATTAGTTTTATCTTTATATATTTACATTAATTTTAATTACTACTTAATTTCATCATATTTCGTCGGTTTTTGCGCACAATATGACCTATTTATGAGTCGACGTGCCGTAAAACACCATTCTTTCATTAATTCAGATTTCACAGTCACGTAATACAGTTTGTCCACAGGTTCAAGGAACCTTGTTGGGACCTTAAAAAAAATGTTGAAGAGACAGACATGTAAGAGACAGAGACAATGTCACTAACAGCACTTTTCACAACTACTATGACTTCTACCAAAAACATGAACATGGTTTCCAAACATGTTTATCCTCAAAGCTCAATTCCGATGATGCTACAAACATAATACGTCCAGAAAAGGGTTAACCGCTACGAGCTATTTTATGGCAGGATATTTAAAAAAAGATAAATTTCCATTTTCTTTCCCCAAGCATTTCCCCCCATTATTTTTGTATGATCCAAACCACGTTCCTTAAACATGTGGTTGTGTCAACATAATGAATCTCATTTGCTGGGTTGTTGCATTTTCCAATGATTGCAATTGAATTAGGCCTGATATAAATCCTCAAGAAAAGCGTATGTTACTACAATAAAAAATAGGTAATTTATTCCCCAATTTGTAAACTTAAATTAATTAATTGATATTCTGCTGGGTCAATAACAATATGTGCTTGATATTCATACGATAAGGATTGCATGGTGCACGGTGAAAACTCAAATGCAGTATTTAACATTTATTTTAGAAAATTGTTATAGATTATTTAATTACCATTCTATACCTAGTAAAAGTCCGTCCGAATAAACAAACTCATGCTAAAGCATCCGTTAGTTTATGCGGATGTATTTTTATTTTTACACTACAACATATTTTATCCAAACCCTATCCAGGTGTTCAGGTCATATAATAGGGTATATCTGCCGATTTAAAGTAAATTTTTATTCGACGCTCCAGTTTTGGGGTTTGGCCTGGCTGGTTAAATCCATTTATATTGTGTCTATAGAGTTTGGATTCTCAAAATATGTAAGTTACAGATATACCTCGTCGTCAGTAGGTAGGTTTAGAAACGATGTACACATGTTGTATAATTTGGCTGTTGTTGGCGGTATAGCTACTTGAAATTATATATATGGAAGTCGAGCTGGAAATGTTTATATATATATCAAATAGCTAGGTTTTCAAAATAATTCTGATTTCATGTCTTTAATTTCAGAATTCCACTGCAATGATGACGAGTTTACATGTACGAATGGGAAGTGCATACCTTTGTCTTATCAGTGTGACGGTTTGTTAGACTGCACACGTCATGAAGATGAAATTTGCAGTAAGGAGTATGTACTCTATTAAGGTGGATTTTTTTAAATATAAATATCATAATGTCCATAAAGCGCAATGTAACCGTAATCAACATTTAAACAATTATATAAATGACGTGGCAGTCATATATATACTCGGTAAAAAAAGTTTTGGACCAGGGTATATAAAGTCATATAAAAATAAAACTAGTGCACAAAATTTAAGTATCTTTTTTTAGTAACCAAGGTCTACCCTACGCGGTTAATTTGGTACCAGAAACATTAAATTCCAAACAAAATTTGATTTTAAAAAAATATCGCGAACACACAAAGGGTCTGTAAAAAATGTTGCATACAAAGTAAAAGTTACGGATACATTCGAGTAACCAATAAAAAGATTATTATTTTTTCGCAAACTTTCATTGTAAACGAGAATTATTGTTGATTGTTGATCTATTGTGAATTATCAACTGAGATAATAAGGGTTATGGTCGAATGTCATGGTTCAGCGATCATTGTACGGGTTCAAACACTGCCATGGTCCGAAACTTCTTTTACAGAGTATAGATGAAACATATATGACGGCTATAACAGATTATATGTTTTATTTTACACACACATTTTGCATTTTCAGAGTATTAAAAAGTTAAAACCACTGAAGTGCATCTTGGATTGTAATCGTTTCAATTTACCAACCATCCAGCTATGACTCGATATATATATATATATATATAAGTATCTCCGTACTCTTGTTTCTTATTATGTAACAAGCATCTCCGTTCTCTTGTTTCGTATTATGTAACAAGCAACTCCGATCTCTTGTTTATTATGTAACGAGCATCTACGTTCTCGTGTTTCTTAGTATGTAACGAGCATCTCCGTACTCTTGTTTCATATTATGTAACAAGCATCTCCGTTCTCTTGTTTCTTATTATATAACAAACATCTCCGTACTATTGTTTCTTATTATGTAACAAGCATCTCCGTACCTTTGTTTCTTAGTATGTACGAATCATCTACGTGCTCTTGTTTCTTAGTATGTAACAAGCATCTCCGTACTCTTGTTTTATATTTTGTAACAAGCATCACCGTACTTTTGCTTCTTATTATGTAACAGGCACCTCCGCACTCTTTATTTTATTATGTAAAAAGAATCTCTGTACTCTTGTTTCTTATTTTTTTTTATTATATAACAAGCACCTCTGTACTCTTGTTTCTTATCCTGTAACATGCATCTACGTACTCTTGTTTCTTATTATGTAACAAGCATCTCCGTACTCTTTTTTTATTTTGTAACAAACATCTCCGTACTCTTCTTTCTTATTATGTAACAAGCACCTCCGTACTCTTTTTTTTATTATGTAACAAGCACCTCCGTACTCTTGTTTCTTCTTATGTAAGAAGCATCTCCTTACTATTGTTTCTTATTATGTTTCAAAAACCTCCGTACTCTTGTTACTTCTTATGTAACAAGCATCTCCGTACTCTTGTTTCTTATTATGTAACAAGCACCTCCGAACTATTGTTTTTTATTTTGTAACAAGCATCTCCGTACTCTTCTTTCTTATTATGTAACAAGCACCTCCGTACTCTTGGATATTATTTTGTAACAAGCATCTCCTTACTATTCTTTCTTATTATGTATAAAAAACCACCGTACTCTTGTTTCTTCTTAGGTAACAAGCATCTCCGTACTCGTGTTTCTTATTATGTAACAAGCACCTCCGTACCCTTGTTTCTTATTATGTAACTAGCATATCCGTACTCTTGTTTCTTATTATGTAATAAGCATCTCCGTACTCTTGTTTTTTTATTTTGTAACAAGCATCTCCGTACTCTTGTTTCTTACTATGTAATAAGCATCTCCGTACTCTTGTTTTTTTATTTTGTAACAAGCATCTCCGTACTCTTGTTTCTTATTATGTAACAAGCACCTCCGTACTCTTGATTTTCTATTTTGTAACAAGCATCTCCGTAATCTTGTTTCTTATTATGTAACAAGCACCTCCGTACTCTTATTTGTTATTATGTAATAAGAATCTCCGTACTCTAGTTTCTTATTATGTAACAAGCATCTACGTACTATTGTTTCTTATTTTGTAACAAGCATCTACGTACTCTTGTTTCTTATTATGTAACGAGCATCTGTGTACTCATGTTTCTTACTATGTAAGAAGCATCTCCTTACTCTTGCTTCTTATTTTGTAACAAGCATCTCCGTACTCTTGTTTCTTAATATGTAACAGGTATCTCCGTACTATTGCTTCTTATTATGTAACAAGCATCGTCGTACTTTTGTTTCTTATTTTCCGTACTCTTGCTTTTTATTATGTACTCTTGCTTCTTATTATGTAACAAGCACCTCCGTACTCTTGTTTTTTATTATGTTACAAGCATCTCCGTACTCTTGTTTCTTATTATGTAACGAGCACCACCGTACTCTTGTTTCATATTATGTAACAAGCACCTCCGTACTCTTATTTGTTATTATGTAATAAGAATCTCCGTACTCTAGTTTCTTATTATCTAACAAGCATCTACGTACTATTGTTTCTTAATTTTTAACAAGCATCTACGTACTCTTGTTTCTTATTATGTAACGAGCATCTGTGTACTCTTGTTTCTTACTATGTAACAAGCACCACCGTACTCTTGTTTCATATTATGTAACGAGCACCACCGTACTCTTGTTTCATATTATGTAACGAGCATATCCGTACTCTTGTTTCTTATTATGTAACAAGCATCTCCGGACTCTTGTTTCTTATTATGTAACAAGCACCTCTTATGTAACGAGCATCTCCGTACTCTTGTTTCTTATTATGTTACAAGTATCTCCGTACTGTTGTTTCTTATTATGTAACAATCATATCCGTATTCTTGTTTCTTATTATGTAACAAACATCTCCGTACTCTTGTTTCTTATTACGTAACGAGCATCTCCGTACTCTTGTTATTTACTATGTAACAAGCACCTCCGTACTCTTGTTTCTTTTTATGTAACAAGCACCTCCGTACTCTTGTTTCTTATTATATAACAATCATAATCGTACTTTTGTTTCTTATTAAAAAGCATCTCCGAATTCTTGTTTTTTATTTTGTAACTAGCATTTCCGTACTCTTGTTTCTTATTATGTAACAGTCACCTCCGTATTCTTGTTTCTTATTATGTAACGAGCATCTCCGTACTCTTGTTTCTTACTTTGTAACAAGCATCTCCGTACACTTGTTTTTTAATATGTAACAAGCATCTCCGTACTCTTGTTTCTTATTTTATAAAAAATCATCTCTGTACTCTTGTTTCTTATTAGGTAACAAGCATATCCGTACTCTTGTTTCTTATTATGCAACAAACATCTCGTACTCTTGTTCATTATTATATAACAAGCATCTACGTACTCTTGTTTTTTTATTTTGTAACACGCATCTCCGTACTCTTGTTTCTTATTTTGTAACAAGCATCTCCGTACTCCTGTTTCTTATTATGTAAAAGCATCTCCATACTCTTGTTTCTTATTATGTAACAAGAACCTACGTACTCTTATTTTTTATTATGTAACAAGCATCTCCGTACTCTTGTTTCTTATTATGTAACGAGCATCACCGTACTCTTGTTTCTTACTTTCTAACGAGCATCTCTGTAATCTTGTTTCTTATTATGTAACAAGCATCTCCGTACTCTTGTTTCTTATTATGTAAAAGCATATCCGTACGCTTGTTTCTTATTATGTAACAAGAACCTCCGTACTCTTGTTTTTAATTATGTAACAAGCATCTAGGTACTCTTGTTTCTTATTGTGTAAGAGAACCTCCGTACTCTTTTTTCTTATTATATAAAGAGCATCCCCGTACTCTTGTTTTTTAATATGTAACAAGCATCTCCGTGCTCTTGTTCCTTATTACGTAACGAGCATCTAAGTACTCTTGTTTTTTCATTATGGAACAATCACCTTCGTACTCTTGTTTTTATTATGTAACAAGCAACTCCGTACTCTTGTTTCTTATATGTAAAAGCATCTCTGTACTCTTTTTTTAATTTTGTAAAAAGCGTCTCCGTACTCTTGTTTGTTATTGTTTAACAAGCATTTCCGTACAGTTTTTTTATATTTTGTAACAAGCATCTCTTTACTCTTGTTTTTTATTTTGTAGCAAGCATCTCTGTACTCTTGTTTCTTATTAGGTAACAAGCAGCTCCGTACTCTTGTTTGTTATTATGTAACAAGCATCTCTGTACTCTTGTTTCTTATTATGTAACAAGTATCTCCGTACTCTTGTTTCTTATTATGTAACAATCATATCCGTACTCTTGTTTCTTATTATGTAACAAGCATCTCCGTACTCTATTTCTTATTACGTAACGAGCATCTCCGTACTCGTATTGTTTTACTATGTAACAAGCACCTCCGTACTCTTGTTTCTTATTATGTAACAAGCACCTCCGTACTCTTGTTTCTTATTATGTAACAATCATAACCGTACTTCTGTTTCTTATTATGTAACAAGCATTTCCGTACTCTTGTTTCTTATTATGTAACGAGCATCTCCGTACTCTTGTTTCTTACTTTGTAACAAGCATCTCCGTACACTTGTTTCTTTTTATGTTACAAGCACCTCCGTACTCTTGTTTTATATTTTGTAACAAACACCTCCGTTCTCTTGTTTTTTATTATGTAACAAGCATCTCCGTACTCTTGTTTCTTATTATGTAACAAGTATCTCCGTACTCTTGTTTCTTATTATGTAACAATCATATCCGTACTCTTGTTTCTTATTATGTAACAAGCATCTCCGTACTCTTGTTTCTTATTACGTAACGAGCATCTCCGTACTCTTATTTTTTTACTATGTAACAAGCACCTCCGTATTCTTGTTTCTTATTATGTAACAAGCACCTCCGTACTCTTGTTTCTTATTATGTAACAATCATAACCGTACTTTTGTTTCTTATTATGTAACAAGCATTTCCGTACTCTTGTTTCTTATTATGTAACGAGCATCTCCGTACTCTTGTTTCTTACTTTGTTACAAGCACCTCCGTAATCTTGTTTTATATTTTGTAACAAACATCTCCGTACTCTTGTTTTTTATTATGTAACAAGCATCTCCGTACTCTTGTTTCTTATTTTGTAAAAAGCATCTCTGTTCTCTTGTTTCTTATTATGCAACAAACATCTCCGTACTCTTGTTTCTTATTATGCAACAAACATCTCCGTACTTTGGTTTTTTATTTTGTAACAAGCATCTCCGTACTCTTGTTTCTTATTGTGTAAAAGCATCTCCATACACTTGAATCTTATTATGTAACAAGAACCTCCGTACTGTTGTTTTTTATTATGTAACAAGCATCTCCGTACTCTTGTTTATTATTATGTAACGAGCACCACCGTACTGTTGTTTCTTATTTTGTAGCGAGCATCTCCGAACTCTTGTTTCTTATTATGTAACAAGCATCTTCGGACTCTTGTTTCTTATTATGTAAAAGCATCTCCATACTCTTGTTTCTTATTATGTAACAAGCACCTCCGTACTCTTGTTTTTTATTATGTAACAAGCATCTCCGTACTCTTGTTTCTTATTATGTAACAAGCACCTCCGTACTCTTGTTTTTTATTTTGTAACAAGCACCTCCGTACTCTTGTTTCTTATTAGGTAGCAAGCAGCTCCGTACTCTTGTTTCTTATTAGGTAGCAAGCAGCTCCGTACTCTTGTTTGTTATTATGTAACAAGCACCTCCGTACTCTTGTTTTTTATTATGTAACAAGCATCTCCGTACTCTTGTTTCTTATTATGTAACGAGCACCTCCGTACTCTTGTTTTTTATTATGTAACAAGCATCTCCGTACTCTTGTTTCTTATTATGTAACGAGCACCTCCGTACTCTTGTTTCTTATATGTAAAAGCATCTCCGTACTCTTGTTTCTAAATATGTAACAAGCATCTCCGTGCTCTTGTTTCTTATTATGTAACGAGCATCTAAGTACTCTTGTTTTTTATTATGGAACAATCACCTCCGTACTCTTGTTTCTTATATGTAAAAGCATCTTCGTACTCTTTTTTTAATTTTGTAAAAAGCGTCTCCGTACTCTTGTTTCTTATTAGGTAGCAAGCAGCTCCGTACTCTTGTTTGTTATTATGTAACAAGCATCTCCGTACTCTTGTTTCCTATTATGTAACAAGTATCTCCGTACTCTTGTTTCTCATTATGTAACAATCATATCCGTACTCTTGTTTCTTATTATGTAACAAGCATCTCCGTACTCTTGTTTCTTATTACGTAACGAGTTTCTCCGTACTCTTATTTTTTTACTATGTAACAAGCACCTTCGTACTCTTGTTTCTTATTATGTAACAATCATATCCGTACTTTTGTTTCTTATTATGTAACAAGCATCTCCGTATTCTTGTTTTTTATTTTGTAACAAGCATCTCCGTACTCTTGTTTCTTATTATGTAACAATCACCTCCGTACTCTTGTTTTTTATTATGTAGCAAGCACATCCGTACTCTTGTTTTTTATTTTGAACAAGCGTCTCCGTACTTTGGTTTTTCATTTTGTAACAAGCATCTCCGTACTCTTGTTTCTTAATACGTAACAAGCATCTCCGTACTCTTGTTTATTATTATGTAACAAGCATCTCCGTACTCATGTTTCTTATTATGTAACAAGCATTTCCATACTCTTGTTTCTTATTATGTAACGAGCATCTCCGTACTCTTGTTTCTTATTGTGTAACAGGCATCTCCGTACTATTGCTCCTTATTATGTAACAAGCATATCGTACTCTTGTTTATTATTATGTAACAAGCATCTTCGTACTATTGTTTCTTATTATGTAATAAGCATCTCCGGACTCTTGTTTTTTATTATGTAACAAGCACCTCCGTACTCTTGTTTCTTATTATGTAACAAACTTCTCCGTACTCTTGTTTCTTATTATGTATCGCACATTTCCGTACTCTTGTTTTTTTTTGTAACAAGCATCTACGTACTCTTTGTTGTTATTTTGTAACAAGCATCTCCCTACTCTTGTTTCTTATTTTGTAACAAGCATCTCTGTACTGTTGTTTCTTATTATGTAAAAACGTCTACGTACTCTTGTTTCTTATTATGTAACAAGCACCTCCGTACTCTTGTTTTTTATTTTGTAACAAGCATCTCCGTATTCATGTTTCTTATTATGTTACAAGCATTTCCGTATTCATGTTTCCTATAATGTAACGAGCATCTCCGTACTCTTGTTTCTTACAGTGTAACAAGCATATCCGTACTCTTGCTTCTTATCATGTGACAAGCATCTCCGTACTCTTGTTTCTTATTGTGTAACAGGCATCTCCGTACTATTGATTCTTATTATGTAACAAGCATCTCGTACTCTTGTTTATTATTATGTAAAAACAAGAATACAGAGATCTCCGTACTCTTGTTTCTTAAAATGTAACAATTATCTCCGTGCTCTTGTTTCTTATTACGTAGCGAGCATCTCCGTACTATTGTTTCTTATTATGTATCTATCACCTCCGTACTCTTGTTTTTTATTATGTAACAAGGACCTCCGTACTCTTGTTTCTTATATGTTAAACATCTTCGTACTCTTTTTTTAATTTTTAACAAGCATCTCCGTAGTCTTTTTTTTATTTTGCAACACGCATCTCTGTACTCTTGTTTCTTATTAGGTAACAAGCATCTCCGTACTCTTGTTTTTTATTTTGTAACAAGCATCTCCGTACTCTTGTTTGTCATTATGTAAAAGCATCTCCGTACTCTTGTTTCTTATTATGTAACAAACACCTCCGTTCTCTTGTTTTTATTATGTAACAAGCATTTCCGTACTCTTGTTTCTTATTAGGTAACAAGCATCTCCATACTCTTGTTATTTAATTACCTTACGAGCATCTCCGTACTCTTTTTTCTTACTATGTAACACGCACCTCCGTACTCTTGTTTCGTAGTATGTATCAAACATCGCTGTACTCTTGTTTCTGATTATGTAACAAGCACCTCCGTACTCCTGTTTCTTATTATGTAACAATCATATCCGTACTTTTGTTTCTTATTATGTAACAAGCATTTACGTATTCTTGTTTTTTATTTTGTAACAAGCATCTTCGTACTCTTGTTTCTTATTATGTAACAATCACCTCCGTACTCTTGTTTTTTATTATGCAACAAGTACCTCTGTACTCTTGTTACTTATTATGTAATAAGCATCTCCGTACTCATGTTTATTATTATGTAACAAGCATTTCCGTACTCTTGTTTCTTATTATGTAACGAGCATCTCCGTACTCTTGTTTCTTACTTTTTAACAAGCATCTCCGTACTCTTGCTTCTTATTATGTGACAAGCATTTCCGTACTATTGCTTCTTATCATGTAACAGTCATCTCGTACTCTTGTTTATTATTATATAACAAGCATCTCCGTACTCTTGTTTCTTATTATGTATCATTCATCTCCGTACTTATGCTTCTTATTATGTTACAAGCATCGCGTACTCTTGTTTATTGTTATGTAACAAGCATCTCCGTACTCTTGTTTTTAGCTCTACTGGCCAAGGGCCAGCAGAGCTTATGGGATGCTGTGTTGTCCGTCGTCCGTCGTCTGTCTGTCTGTCGTCTGTCGTCTGTCGTCCGTTAACTTTTCTTCAAACGACTTCTTCTCAGAAACCGCTTGGCTAATTTTGACCAAACTTCACGTGGATGATCCTTAGTTGAATGCTTTTTAGATTTGTTAAAATTAAGTCAATGCTACATCCAAGATGGCTGCCATTACCATATATAGTCGAAACCTTAAAAAATCTTCTTCTCCAGAACCGCTGGACAGATTTCAACAGTTTTTCTTTTAAAATGATCGCCAACGCCTAGACTATCAAGTTTGTTCAAATAAAGTCCCCGGGGTCAAAAATGGCCGTGCCCCGGGGGTCCAAAATTTGTATATTGAGGTTTTGCATGTTTTTCATATAGACATATAGGAAAAAACTTTAAAAAATCTTCTTCTCTGAAACCACAAGGCACAGAGCTCTCATGTATTACATGTAGCATCAGCTTATGGTCCTCTACTAAGTTTGTTCAAATGGTGACCCTGGGGTCAAATTTGTCCCCGCCCCGGGGGTCACAGTTTTACATAGACTTATATAGGATTTTTTTTTAAAAAATCTTCTTCTCGGAAACTACAAGAGCCAGAGGTTTGATATTTAGCATTTACTATAAGCTTATGGTCCTTTACCAAGTTTGTTCAAATGGTGACCCTCGGGTCACTTTTGGCCCCGCCCCAAGGGTCACATGTTTTACATAGACATGTATAGGGAAAAACTTAAAAAATCTTCTTCTCTGAAACTGCAAGAGCCAGAGGTTTAATATTTTGCATTTGCTATAAGCTTGTGGTCCTCTATCAAGTTTGTTCAAATGGTGACCCAGGGGTCATATTTGGCCCCGCCCCGGGGGTCACAGTTTTACATAGGCTTGTATAGGGAAAAACTGAAAAACATCTTCTTCTCTGGAACCACATGGCACAGAGCTCTCATGTAATACATGTAGCATAAGCTTATGGTCCTCTACTAAGTTTGTTCAAATGGTGACCCGGGGGTCAAATTTGTCCCCGCCCCGAGGGTCACAGTTTTACATAGACTTATATAGGATTTTTTTTTTAAAAATCTTCTTCTCGCCAACTACAAGAGTCAGAGGTTTGATATGTTACATTTATTATAAGCTTATGGTCCTTTACCAAGTTTGTTCAAATAGTGACAATAGTGACCCTGGGGTCACATTTGGTCCCGCCCCAAGGGTCACATGTTTTACATAGACATGTATAGGGAAAAACTTAAAAAATCTTCTTCTCTGAAACTGCAAGAGCCAGAGGTTTAATATTTTGGTGTTGCTATAAGCTTATGGTCCTTTACCTATTTTGTTCAAATGGGGACCCTGGGGTCACATCTGGCCCTGCCCCGGGGATTCACAGTTTTACATAAATGCTTGTAGAGGGAAAAACTGAAGAAAAAAAATCTTCTCTGGAACTGCAAGAGCCAGAGGTTTAATATTTTGCATTTGCTAAAAGCTTATGGTCCTTTACCAAGTTTGTTCAAATGGTGACCCTGGGGTCACATTTGGCCCCGCCCCAAGGGTCACATGTTTTACATAGACATGTATAGGGAAAAACTTAAAAAATCTTCTTCTCTGAAACTGCAAGAGCCAGAGGTTTAATATTTTGCTGTTGCTATAAGCTTATGGTCCTTTACCAATTTTGTTCAAATGGGGACCCTGGGGTCACATCTGGCCCCGCCCCGGGGGTCACAGTTTTACATAAATGCTTGTATAGGGAAAAACTGAAAAAAATCTTCTTCTCTGGAACTGCAAGAGCCAGAGGTTTAATATTTTGCATTTGCTGTAAGTTTATGGTCCTTTACCAAGTTTGTTCAAATGGTAACCCTCGGGTCACATGTTTTACATAGACATGTATAGAGATTTTTTTTTTTGATTTTTTTTTTGAATTTTTTTTAATTGATTTTTTTTGATTTTTTTTTTTGAATTTTTTTATTTTGAATTTTTTTTTTTTAAAATATCTTCTCTTTTTTTTTTGAAATGTTTTGCAATTTATTTATTTTTTGCAATTTTTTTTTTTTGATTTTTTTTTTTTTTTGCAATTTTTTTTTTTTTTTAGCTCTATGTTCGACCAGTCGGACCAGTAACAGAGGTGTTCTTGATTTAGTTAAACATGCTATATGTTGCCTCGTTGATACGGTTGGGCCTTCATTTTTCATCTGATCTTTACCAAACTTTACCAGATTCTTTAGTTATGGCCTTTGATTTAGTTAAAAAGCTGTTTTTTGCCCGAAACTTTCAAAAAAACGTATATGGCAGTCACTCACTTCATTGATGTTATAAGAGCCATGTTAGCCAGTAGAGCGTCCACAGGCCCTCTTGGGCCTCTTGTTTATTTTGTAACAAGCATCTCCGTACTCTTGTTTCTTATTATGTAACAAGCATCTCGTACTCTTATTTATTGTTATGTACAAGCATATCTCCGTACTCTTGTTTTTTATTTTGTAACAAGCATCTCCGTACTCTTGTTTCTCATTATGTAAAAGCATCTCGGAACTCTTGTTTCTTATTATGTAACAATCACCTCCGTACTCTTGTTTTTATTATGTAACAAGCATTTCCATACTCAGGTTTCTTATTATGTAAAAAGCATTTCCGTAATCATGTTTCTTATTATGTAACGAGCATCTCCGTACTCTTGTTTCTTACTTTGTAACAATCATCTCCGTACTCTTGCTTCTTATTATGTGACAAGCATCTCCGTGCTATTGTTTGTTATTGTGTAACAGGCATCTCCGTACTATTGCTTCTTATTATGTAACAAGCATCTCGTACTCTTGTTTCTTATTATGTAACAAGCATTTCCGAACTCTTGTTTCTTATTATGTAACAAGCATCTCCGTACTGTTGTTTTTCATTTTGTAACTAGCATCTTCGTACTCTTGTTTCTTATTTTGTAACAAGCATCTCTGTACTCTTTTTTCTTTTTAAGGTAAAAAGCATTTCCGTACTATTGTTTCTTATTATGTAACAAGCATTTCCGGACTCTTGTTTCTTATAATGTAACAAGCACTTCCGTAATCTTGTTTCTTATTATGTAACAAGCATCTTCGTACTCTTGTTTTTTTATTTTGCAACAAGCATCTCCGTACTCTTGTTTTTTATTTTGTAACAAGCATCTCCTTACTCATGTTTTTTATTTTGTAACAAGCATCTCCGTATTCTTGTTTCTTATAGTTTAACAAGCATCTCCGTACTCTTGTTTCTTATTTTGTAACAAGCATCTCCGTACTCTCGTTTCTAATTGTGTAACAGGCATCTCCGTTCTTATGCTTCTTATTATGTTACAAGCATCTCGTACTTTTGTTAATTGTTATGTAACAAGCATCTCCGTACTCTTGTTTTTTATTTTGTATCAAGCATCTCCGTACTCTTGTTTGTCATTATGTAAAAGCATCTCCATACTCTTGTTTCTTATTATGTAACAAGCACCTCCGTTCTCTTGTTTTTATTATGTAACAAGCATTTCCGTACTCTTGTTTCTTATTATGTAACAAGCATCTCCATACTCTTGTTATTTTATTACGTAACGAGCATCTCCGTACTCTTTTTTCTTACTATGTAACAAGCACCTCCGTACTCTTGTTTCGTATTATGTATCAAACATCGCTGTACTCTTGTTTCTGATTATGTAACAAGCACCTCCGTACTCCTGTTTCTTATTATGTAACAATCATATCCGTACTTTTGTTTCTTATTATGTAACAAGCATTTACGTATTCTTGTTTTTTATTTTGTAACAAGCATTTTCGTACTCTTGTTTCTTATTATGTAACAATCACCTCCGTACTCTTGTTTTTTATTATGCAACAAGCACCTCCGTACTCTTGTTTCTTATTATGTAATAAGCATCTCCGTACTCATGTTTATTATTATGTATCAAGCATTTCCATACTCATGTTTCTTATTATGTAAAAAGCATTTCCGTACTCTTGTTTCTTATTATGTAACGAGCATCTCCGTACTCTTGGTTTTTACTTTGTAACAATCATCTCCGTACTCTTGCTTCTTATTATGTGACAAGCATCTCCGTGCTATTGTTTGTTATTGTGTAACAGGCATCTCCGTAATATTGCTTCTTATTATGTAACAAGCATCTCGTACTCTTGTTTCTTATTATGTAACAAGCATCTCCGTACTCTTGTTTTTCATTGTGTAACAAGCATCTCGGTACTCTTGTTTTTTATTTTGTAACAAGGATCTCCGTACTCTTGTTTCTTATTTTGTAACAAGCATCTCTGTACTCTTTTTTCTTTTTAGGTAAAAAGCATTTCCGTACTATTGTTTCTTATTATGTAACAAGCATTTCCGGACTCTTGTTTCTTATAATGTAACAAGCACTTCCGTAATCTTGTTTCTTATTATGTAACAAGCATCTTCGTACTCTTGTTTTTTTATTTTGCAACAAGCATCTCCGTACTCTTGTTTTTTATTTTGTAACAAGCATCTCCTTACTCTTGTTTTTTATTTTGTAACAAGTATCTCCGTATTCTTGTTTCTTATTGTTTAACAAGCATCTCCGTACTCTTGTTTCTTATTTTGTAACAAGCATCTCCGTACTCTCGTTTCTAATTGTGTAACAGGCATCTCCGTTCTTATGCTTCTTATTATGTTACAAGCATCTCGTACTCTTGTTAATTGTTATGTAACAAGCATCTCCGTACTCTTGTTTTTTATTTTGTAACAAGCATCTCCGTACTCTTGTTTCTTATTATGTAACAAGCATCTCGTACTCTTATTTATTGTTATGTAACAAGCATCTCCGTACTCTTGTTTTTTATTTTCTAACAAGCATCTCCGTACTATTGTTTCTCATTATGTAAAAGCATCTCGGTACATTTGTTTCTTATTATGTAACAATCACCTCCGTACTCTTGTTTTTATTATGTAACAAGCATTTCCATACTCATGTTTCTTATTATGTAAAAAGCATTTCCGTACTCTTGTTTCTTATTATGTAACGAGCATCTCCGTACTCTTGTTTCTTACTTTGTAACAATCATCTCCGTAGTCTTGCTTCTTATTATGTGACAAGCATCTCCGTGCTATTGTTTGTTATTGTGTAACAGGCATCTCCGTAATATTGCTTCTTATTATGTAACAAGCATCTCGTACTCTTGTTTCTTATTATGTAACAAGCATCTCCGTACTCTTGTTTTTCATTTTGTAACAAGCATCTCCGTACTCTTGTTTTTTATTTTGTAACAAGGATCTCCGTACTCTCGTTTCTTATTTTGTAACAAGCATCTCTGTACTCTTTTTTCTTTTTAGGTAAAAAGCATTTCCGTACTATTGTTTCTTATTATGTAACAAGCATTTCCGGACTCTTGTTTCTTATAATGTAACAAGCACTTCCGTAATCTTGTTTCTTATTATGTAACAAGCATCTTCGTACTCTTATTTTTTTATTTTGCAACAAGCATCTCCGTACTCTTGTTTTTTATTTTGTAACAAGCATCTCCTTACTCTTGTTTTTTATTTTGTAACAAGTATCTCCGTATTCTTGTTTCTTATTGTTTAACAAGCATCTCCGTACTCTTGTTTCTTATTTTGTAACAAGCATCTCCGTACTCTTGTTTTTCATTTTGTAACAAGCATCTCCGTACTCTTGTTTTTTATTTTGTAACAAGGATCTCCGTACTCTCGTTTCTTATTTTGTAACAAGCATCTCTGTACTCTTTTTCTTTTTAGGTAAAAAGCATTTCCGTACTATTGTTTCTTATTATGTAACAAGCATTTCCGGACTCTTGTTTCTTATAATGTAACAAGCACTTCCGTAATCTTGTTTCTTATTATGTAACAAGCATCTTCGTACTCTTGTTTTTTTATTTTGCAACAAGCATCTCCGTACTCTTGTTTTTTATTTTGTAACAAGCATCTCCTTACTCTTGTTTTTTATTTTGTAACAAGTATCTCCGTATTCTTGTTTCTTATTGTTTAACAAGCATCTCCGTACTCTTGTTTCTTATTTTGTAACAAGCATCTCCGTACTCTCGTTTCTAATTGTGTAACAGGCATCTCCGTTCTTATGCTTCTTATTATGTTACAAGCATCTCGTACTCTTGTTAATTGTTATGTAACAAGCATCTCCGTACTCTTGTTTTTTATTTTGTAACAAGCATCTCCGTACTCTTGTTTCTTATTATGTAACAGGCATCTCGTACTCTTATTTATTGTTATGTACAAGCATCTCCGTACTCTTTTTTTTATTTTGTAACAAGCATCTCCGTACTCTTTTTTCTCATTATGTAAAAAGCGTCTCCGTACTCTTGTTTTATTATGTAACCAGCATCTCCGTACTCTTGTTTCTTATAATGTAACGAGCATCTCCGTACTCTTGTTTCTTACTTTGTAACAATCATCTCCATACTCTTGCTTCTTATTATGTGACAAGCATCTCCGTGCTATTGTTTGTTATTGTGTAACAGGCATCTCCGTACTATTGCTTCTTATTATATAACAAGCATCTCGTACTCTTGTTTCTTATTATGTAACAAGCATTTCCGGACTCTTGTTTCTTATTATGTAACAAGCATCTCCGTACTCTTGTTTTTCATTTTGGTAACAAGCATCTCCGTACTCTTGTTTTTTATTTTGTAACAAGCATCTCCGTACTCTTGTTTCTTATTTTGTAACAAGCATCTCTGTACTCTTGTTTCTTTTTAGGTAAAAAGCATTTCCGTACTATTGTTTCTTATTATGTAACAAGCATCTCCGTACTATTGTTTCTTATTTTGTAACAAGCATCTCCGTATTCTTGTTTCTGATTGTTTAACAAGCATCTCCGTACTCTTGTTTCTTATTTTGTAACAAGCATCTCTGTACTCTTGTTTCTTTTTAGGTAAAAAGCATCTCCGTACTCTTGTTTGTTATTATGTTACAAGCATCTCCGTACTCTTGTTTTTTTATTTTGTAACAAGCATCTCCGTACTCTTGTTTCTTATTATGTAAAAGCATCTCCGTACTCTTGTTTCTTATTATTTTAAAGCACTGTAATAACAATACATAAAAATATTTTTTAAACTTTAATATATTTGACAAATATTGGGCGTGGCATGGATTGAAAAACAAGCCCCAACCATGGGGTTTAACAATTGGGCTGCTGGTAAGCACAAAATACCATTATGGCAAGCCCTTACAGCAGAAAGCATTAAGCAATAAAGCAGATTGAATATTACTATATTAAGGACATAAATACGTGTGCACCAAATTAAATGTTCATTATGAAAGCAACTTTTCTGATAAGCATTTAAGCAAGTGTTGAAAGCACGGTTGATATTCAAGCATAATAACAAGTGCACCGAATTCAATCAATTCAATTTTTTTTTATCAATTCGTACGGACAGCAAATTTGTATATAATTTATGTTTAGATTAAAATTCAGTCTCTGGGTATACAGGAGCTGAATAAAGTTAAACTGAAACTTATATGTCCTTCCTTTCACCCCTTCGCTGCCCGCCAATATTAAACACTACAACATTTAAACACATCAACTAGCTGTAATCCAAAACTTCCAGCAAGTATGTAAGTGCCCTTAATGTCCAAGCCTCACCAGTAATGGTTGACTACGTAAGTGGATGCAGAGGAAGGCATTAACTGAACATATATAACTCAGAGAAAGCAACATGATCTTGCAACATAAAATACTATCTTTTGAATAGAAGTATTGACAAATAATGAAATGTCTTAAATGAACTTATTGTACTTATACAACTTCATAACACTATTATCGATTTCAATCAATGATCCTGTGGGCTTGGAGGGAGGGAATTTAAGTTGTTAACAGTAAGCTCAAAGCACATCTTAGCCTCTTTGTAAAACCAAGATGCCGGTGTACATGTACGAACAACTGCACCGTGAAATTTACTCCACTTCAAAACGCTAGTTTGTGTCCTCCAATAACCGTTGACTATAACAGATAATATGAACTAAGGTAAAACCTTGAGGCGAGCACAGAAAATGTGAAAGTAAATTTTAAACAGATAAAACTCAATTAAAGAAC